>JAXUIC010000589.1:0-26719 GCA_035136125.1 Quercus rubra
GTTCCGTTCCTACCGACGGGTAATTGAAAATTCAAAAACAAAAGCAGAAAAATTGGAAAATTAAAATAGACCATTATGGCCTCATTCAAGCCAAAATTGGTTGGAAAAGGCCGAGAAAGAGAAAAAATAAAAATTATCGGTCCGTTCGTTCCTCCACGACGCGTAATAGAAAATTCCAATAAAATAGCAAAAAAGTTCAAAAAATTAAAAAAATACCATTATGGCTTTCTTTCAAGTCAAAAAGGTTGGAAAAGGCCAAGAAAGAGAGAATATAATAAAATTATGTTCCGTTTCGTTCCAACCCGACGCGAAATAAAATTAAAAAAAAAATAGCAAAAAATACAAAATTTAAAAAATACCATTATGGTTTCAGTTCTAGCCAAAAAAAGTTGAAAAGGACCAAAAAGAGAATAAAAATTATATTACGTTTTGTTCCAACCGACGTAATAGAAAATTCCAAAAAAATAGCAAAAAATTCAAAAAATAAAAAATACCGTTATGTATTCTTTCAAGCAAAATAGGTTTGAAAAGATGAGAAAGGTGAAAATAAAAATTATCGTTTCATTCGTTCCAACAAACGCGAAATTGAAAATTCCAAAAAAAATAGCAGTAAAATTGAAAAAATTAAAATATACCATTATGGCTTCATTTCAAGCCAAAATAGGATGGAAAATGCCGAAAAAGCGAAAAAATAAATTATCGTTCTTTCCGTTCCTCCACTACGCGTAATAGAAAATTCCAAAAAAATAGCAAAAAAGTTAAAAAAATTAAAAATACAGTTATGTATTCTTTTCAAGCCAAAATAGGTTTGAAAAGATGAGAAAAGGAGAAAAAAAAATTATCGTTTCGTTCCGTTCCAACCCACGCGAAATTGAAAATTCCAAAAAATAGCAATAAAATTGAAAAAATTAATATACCATTTTGGCTTCCTTTCATGCCAAAATAGGTTGGACAATGCCGAGAAAGAGAAAAATAAAAATTATCGGTCCGTTCCGTTCCTACACAACGCGCGATAGAAAATTTCAAAAAATTAGTAAAAATATTCAAAAAATTAAAAAATACCTTTATGGCTTCATGTCTAGCCAAAATAGGTCTGAAAAGGCCGAGAAAGAGAGAAAAATAATTATCGTTCCGTTCCGTTCCTACCCGACGCTAAATAGAAAATCCCAAAAAAATAGCAAAAAAATTCAAAAATTTAAAAAATACCATTATGGCTTCATTACAAGCCAAAATAGTTGGAAATGGATGAGAAATAGAGAAAATAAAAATTATCATTACGTTTCGTTCCAACCCGAAGCAAAATTGATAATTCCAAAAAAATAGCAAAAAAATTCAAAAAATTAAAAAATACTGTTATGTATTCTTTTCAAGGCAAAATAGGTTTGATAAAGAGGAGAAAGGAAGAAAATAAAAATCACGTTCCGTTCCGTTCCTACCCGACGGGTAATTGAAAATTCAAAAACAAACGCAGAAAATTGGAAAATTAAAATATACCATTATGGCCTCATTCCAAGCCAAAATAGGTTGGAAAAGGCCGAGAAAGAGAAAAATAAAAATTATCGGTCCGTTCCGTTCCTCCACGACGCGTAATAGAAAATTCCAATAAAATAGCAAAAAGTTCAAAAAATTAAAAAATACCATTATGGCTTTCTTTCGAGTCAAAACAGGTCCGAAAAGGCCGAGAAAGAGAGAAATAAAAATTATCGTTACGTTTCGTTCCAACCCGATGCGTAATAGAAAATTCCAAAAAAATAACAAAAAAATTCAAAAAAATAAAAAATACAGTTATGTATTCTTTTCAAGCCAAAATAGGTTTGAAAAGATGAGAAAGGGAAAATAAAAATTATCGTTTCGTTCCGTTCCTACCCAACGCAAAATTGAAAATTCCAAAAAATAGCAATAAAATTGAAAAAATTAAAATATACCATTATGGCTTCATTTCAAGCCAAAATAGGTTGGAAAATGCCGAAAAAGAAAAAAAATAAATATTATCGGTCCGTTCCGTTCCTCCACTACGCGTAATAGAAAATTCCAATAAAATAGCAAAAACGTTCAAAAAATTCAAAAATACCATTATGGCTTTCTTTCAAGTCAAAACATGTTGGAAAAGGCCGAGAAAGAGAGAATATAAAAATTATCGTTCCGTTTCGTTCCAACCCGATGCGAAATAGAAAATTAAAAAAAAAGAAAAAATTCAAAGATTTAAAAAATCACATTATGGCTTCATTTCTTGCCAAAATAAGTTGGAAAAGGATGAGAAAGAGAGAAAATAAAAATTATCGTTACGTTTCGTATCAACCCGACGCGTAATAGAAAATTCCAAAAAAATAGCAAAAAAATTCAAAAAAATAAAAAAATACAGTTATGTATTCTTTTCAAGCCAAAAGAGGTTTGAAAAAGATGAGAAAAGGGGAAAATAAAAATTATCGTTTCGTTCCGTTCCTACCCAACGCGAAATTGAAAATTCCCAAAAAATAGCAATAAAATTGAAAAAATTAAAATATACCATTATGGCTTCATTTCAAGCCAAAATAGGTTGGAAAATGCCGAAAAAGAAAAAAATAAATATTATCGGTCCGTTCCGTTCCTCCACTACGCGTAATAGAAAATTCCAATAAAATAGCAAAAACGTTCAAAAAATTCAAAAATACCATTATGGCTTTCTTTCAAGTCAAAACATGTTGGAAAAGGCCGAGAAAGAGAGAATATAAATATTATCGTTCCGTTTCGTTCCAACCCGACGCGAAATAGAAGATTAAAAAAAAATAGCAAAAAATTCAAAGATTTAGAAAATACCATTATGGCTTCATTTCTAGCCAAAAAAAGTTGCAAAAATGATGAGAATGAGAGAAAATAAAAATTATCATTACGTTTCGTTCCAACCCTACGAGTAATATAAAATTCCAAAAAATAGCAAAAAAATTCAAAAAAATAAAAAATACCATTATGTATTCTTTTCAAGATAGAATAGGTTTGAAAAATATGAGAAAATGAGAAAACAAAAATTATCGTTACGTTCCGTGCCTACCCAACGCGAAATTGAGAATTCCAAAAAAATACCAATAAAATTGAAAAACTTAAAATATACCATTATGGCTTCATTTCAATCCAAAATAGGTTGGAAATGCCAAGAAAGAGAAAAAATAAAAATTATCGGTCCGTTCCGTTCCTACACAACGCGTAATAGAAAATTTCAAAAAAATAGTAAAAATATTCAAAAAATTAAAAAATACCTTTATGGCTTCCTGTCTAGCCGAAATTGGTCTGAAAAGGCCGAGAAGGAGAGAAAATAATAATTGTCGTTCCGTTCCGTTCCTACCCGACGCTAAATAGAAAATCCCAAAAAATAGCAAAAAAAATTCAAAAATTTAAAAAATACCATTATGGCTTCATTACAAGCCAAAATAGGTTGGAAATGAATGAAAAATAGAGAAAATAAAAATTATCATTACGTTTCGTTTCAACCCGACGCACAATAGAAAATTCCAAAAAAATAGCAAAAAATTAAAAAAATTAAAAAATACTGTTATGTATTCTTTTCAAGGCAAAATAGGTTTGATAAAGAGGAGAAAGAGAGAAAATAAAAATCACCGTTCCGTTCCGTTCCTACCCGACGCGTAATTGAAAATTCAAAAACAAAAGCAGAAAAATTGGAAAATTAAAATAGACCATTATGGCCTCCTTCCAAACCAAAATAGGTTGGAAAAGGCCGAGAAAGAGAAAAAATAAAAATTATCGGTCCGTTCCGTTCCTCCACGACGCGTAATAGAAAATTCCAATAAAATACCAAAAAAGTTCAAAAATTAAAAAAATACCATTATGGCTTTCTTTCAAGTCAAAACAGGTTGGAAAAGGCCGAGAAAGAGAGAATATAAAAATTATTGTTCCGTTTCTTTCCAACCCGACGCGAAATATAAAATTCAAAAAAAAATACAAAGATTTAAAAAATACCATTATGGTTTCAGTTCTAGCCAAAAAAATTTTGAAAAGGACTCAAAAGAGAGAATAAAAATTATCATTACGTTTCGTTCCAACCCGACGAGTAATAGAAAATTCCAAAAAAATAGCAAAAAAATTCAAAAAAATAAAAAGTACCGTTATGTATTCTTTTCAAGCCAAAATAGGTTTGAAAAAGATGAGAAAATGTGAAAATAAAAATTATCGTTTCATTCCGTTCCAACCCAACGCGAAACTGAAAATTCCAAAAAAATAGCAATAAAATTGAAAAATTAAAATATACCATTATTGGCTTCATTTCAACCCAAAATAGGTTGGAAAATGCCGAAAAAGCGAAAAAATAAATGTTATCGGTCCTTTCCGTTCCTCCACTACGCGTAATAGAAAAATCCAATAAAATAGCAAAAAAGTTCAAAAAATTAAAAAATACCATTATGGATTTCTTTCGAGTCAAAAACAGGTCGGAAAAGGCCGAGAAAGAGAGAATATAAAAATAATCGTTCCGTTTCGTTCCAACCGGACGCGATATAGAAAATTAAAAAAAAATAGCAAAAAATTCAAAGATTTTAAAAAATACCATTATGGCTTCATTTCTTGCAAAAAATAGGTTGGAAAAGGATGAGAAAGAGAGAAAATAAAAATTATCGTTACGTTTCGTTCCAACCCGATGCGTAATAGAAAATTTCAAAAAAAAAAACAAAAATATTCAAAAAAATAAAAAATACAGTTATGTATTCTTTTCAAGCCAAAATAGGTTGAAAAGATTAGAAAATATGAAAATAAAAATTATCGTTTCGTTCCGTTCCTCCACGACACGTAATAGAAAATTCCAATAAAATAGCAAAAAAGTTCAAAAAATTAAAAAATACCATTATGGCTTCCTTTCAAGTCAAAACAGGTTGGAAAAGGCCGAGAAAGAGAGAATATAAAAATAATCGTTCCGTTTCGTTCCAACCGGACGCGATATAGAAACTTAAAAAAAAATAGCAAAAAAATTCAAAGATTTAAAAAATACCATTATGGCTTCATTTCTTGCCAAAATAGGTTGGAAAAGGATGAGAAAGAGAGAAAATAAAAATTATCGTTACGTTTCGTTCCAACCCGATGCGTAATAGAAAATTCCAAAAAAAAACAAAAATATTCAAAAAAATAAAAAATACAGTTATGTATTCTTTTCAAGCCAAAATAGTTTTGACAAAGATGAGAAAATGAGAAAATAAAGATTTTCGTTTCGTTCTGTTCCTACCCAACGCGAAATTGAAAATTCCAAAAAAATAGCAATAAAATTGAAAAAATTAAAATATACCATTATGGCTTCATTTCAAGCCAAAATAGGTTGGAAAATGCCGAAAAGAGAAAAAATAAATATTATCGGTATGTTCCATTCCTCCACTACGCGTAATAGAAAATTCCAATAAAATAGCAAAAAAGTTCAAAAAATTAAAAATACCATTATAGCTTTCTTTCAAGTCAAAACATGTTGGAAAAGGCCGAGAAAGAGAGAATATAAAAATTATCGTTCCGTTTCGTTCCAACCCGACGCGAAATAGAAAATTAAAAAAAAAATAGCAAAAAAATTCAATGATTTAAAAAATACCATTATGGCTTCATTTCTTGCCAAAATAGGTTGGAAATGATGAGAAAGAGAGAAAATAAAAATTATCGTTACGTTTCGTACCAACCCGACGCGTAATAGAAAATTCCAAAAAAATAGCAAAAAAATTCAAAAAAATAGAAAATACAGTTATGTATTCTTTTCAAGCCAAAATAGGTTTGAAAAAGACGAGAAAAGGAGAAAATAAAAATTATCGTTTCGTTCCGTTCCAACCCAACGCGAAATTGAAAATTCCAAAAAAATAGCAATAAATTGAAAAAATTAAAATATACCATTTTGGCTTCCTTTTGAAGCCAAAATAGGTTGGACAATGCCAAGAAAGAGAAAAAATTAAAATTATCGGTCCGTTCCGTTCCTACGCAACGCGTAATAGAAAATTCCAATAAAAAAGCAAAAAGTTCAAAAAATTGAAAAATACCATTATGGCTTCCTTTCAAGTCATAGATTTAAAAAATACCATTATGGCTTCATTTCAATCCAAAATTGGTTGGAAAATGCCGAGAAAGAGAAAAAATAAAAATTATTGGTCCGTTCCGTTCCTACACAACGCGCAATAGAAAATTTCAAAAAATTAGTAAAAATATTCAAAAAATTAAAAAAAACCTTTATGGCTTCCTGTCTAGCCAAAATAGGTCTGAAAAGGCCGAGAAAGAGAGAAAATAATAATTATCGTTCCGTTCCGTTCCTACCCAACGCTAAATAGAAAATCCCAAAAAAATAGCAAAAAAATTCAAAAACTTATAAAATACCATTATGGCTTCATTACAAGCGAAAATAGGTTGGAAATGGATGAGAAATAGAGAAAATAAAAATTATCATTACGTTTAGTTCGAACCCGACGCACAATTGAAAATTCCAAAAAAATAGCAAAAAATTCAAAAAATTAAAAAATACTGTTATGTATTCTTTTCAAGGCAAAATAGGTTTGATAAAGAGGAGAAAGGGAGAAAATAAAAATCATCGTTCCGTTCCGTTCCTACCTTACGGGTAATTGAAAATTCAAAAACAAAAGCAGAAAAATTGGAAAATTAAAATAGACCATTATGGCCTCATTCCAAGTCAAAATAGGTTGGAAAAGGCCGAGAAAGAGAAAAAATAAAAATTATCGGTCCGTTCCGTTCCTCCACGACGCGTAATAGAAAATTCCAATAAAATAGCAAAAAAGTTCAAAAAATTAAAAATACCATTATGGCTTTCTTTCAAGTCAAAACAGGATGGAAAAGGCCAAGAAAGAGAGAATATACAAATTATTGTTCCGTTTCGTTCCAACCCGACGCGAAATATAAAATTAAAAAAAAAATAGCCAAAAAATACAAATATTTAAAAAATACCATTATGATTTCAGTTCTAGCCAAAAAAAGTTTGAAAAGGACTCAAAAGAGAGAATAAAAATTATCATTACGTTTCGTTCCAAACCGACGAGTAATAGAAAATTCCAAAAAAATAGCAAAAAAATTCAAAAAAATAAAAAATACCGTTATGTATTCTTTTCAAGCAAAAATAGGTTTGAAAAAGATGAGAACAGGTGAAAATAAAAATTATCGTTTCATTCCGTTCCAACCAAACGCGAAATTGAAAATTCCAAAAAAATAGCAATAAAATTGAAAAAATTAAAATATACCATTATTGGCTTCATTTCAAGCCAAAATAAGTTGGAAAATGCCGAAAAAACGAAAAAATAAATGTTATCGGTTCTTTCCGTTCCTCCACTACGCGTAATAGAAAATTCCAATAAAATAGCAAAAAGTTGAAAAATTAAAAAATACCATTATGGCTTTCTTTCGAGTCAAAGAAGGTCGAAAAAGGCCGAGAAAGAGAGAATATAAAAATTATCGTTCCGTTTCGTTCCAACCGGACGCGATATAGAAAATTAAAAAAAAATAGCAAAAAAATTCAAAGATTTAAAAAATACCATTATGGCTTCATTTCTTGCCAAAATAGGTTGGAAAAGGATGAGAAAGGGAGAAAATAAAAATTATCGTTACGTTTCGTTCCAACCCGATGCGTAATAGAAAATTCCAAAAAAAAAACAAAAATATTCAAAAAAAGAAAAATACAGTTATGTATTCTTTTCAAGCCAAAATAGGTTTGAAAAAGATGAGACAAGGAGAAAATAAAAATTATCGTTTCGCTCTGTTCCCACCCAACGCGAAATTGAAAATTCCAAAAAAATAGCAATAAAATTGAAAAAATTAAAATATACCATTATGGCTTCATTTCAAGCCAAAATAGGTTGGAAAATGCCGAAAAAGAGAAAAAATAAATATTATCGGTCCGTTCCGTTCCTCCACTACGCGTAATAGAAAATTCGAATAAAATAGCAAAAAAGTTCAAAAAATTAAAAATACCATTATAGCTTTCTTTCAAGTCAAAACATGTTGGAAAAGGCCGAGAAAGAGAGAATATAAAAATTATCGTTCCGTTTCGTTCTAACCCGACGCGAAATAGAAAATTAAAAAAAAATAGCAAAAAAATTCAATGATTTAAAAAATACCATTATGGCTTCATTTCTTGCCAAAATAGGTTGGAAATGATGAGAAAGAGAGAAAATAAAAATTATCGTTACGTTTCGTACCAACCCGACGCGTAGTAGGAAATTCCAAAAAAATAGCAAAAAAATTCAAAAAATAGAAAATACATTTATGTATTCTTTTCAAGCCAAAATAGGTTTGAAAAAGACGGGAAAAGGAGAAAATAAAAATTATCGTTCTGTTCCGTTCCAACCCAACGCGAAATTGAAAATTCCAAAAAAATAGCAATAAAATTGAAAAAATTAAAATATACCATTTTGGCTTCCTTTCAAGCCAAAATAGGTTGGACAATGCCAAGAAAGAGAAAAAATAAAAATTATCGGTCCGTTCCGTTCCTACACAACGCGTAATAGAAAATTCCAATAAAAAAGCAAAAAAGTTCAAAAAATTGAAAAATACCATTATGGCTTCCTTTCAAGTCATAGATTTAAAAAATACCATTATGGCTTCATTTCAATCCAAAATAGGTTGGAAAATGCCGAGAAAGAGAAAAAATAAAAATTATTGGTCCGTTCCGTTCCTACACAACGCGCAATAGAAAATTTCAAAAAATTAGTAAAAATATTCAAAAAATTAAAAAATACCTTTATGGCTACCTGTCTAGCCAAAATAGGTCTGAAAAGGCCGAGAAAGAGAGAAAATAATAATTATCGTTCCGTTCCGTTCCTACCCGACGCTAAATAGAAAATCCCAAAAAAATAGCAAAAAAATTCAAAATTTAAAAAATACCATTATGGCTTCATTACAAGCCAAAATAGGTTGGAAATGGATGAGAAATAGAGAAGATAAAAATTATCATTACGTTAGTTCGAACCCGACGCACAATTGAAAATTCCAAAAAAATAGCAAAAAATTCAAAAAATTAAAAAATACTGTTATGTATTCTTTTCAAGGCAAAATAGGTTTGATAAAGAGGAGAAAGGGAGAAAATAAAAATCATCGTTCCGTTCCGTTCCTACCTGACGGGTAATTGAAAATTGAAAAACAAAAGCAGAAAAATTGGAAAATTAAAATAGACCATTATGGCCTCATTCCAAGCCAAAATTGGTTGGAAAAGGCCGAGAAAGAGAAAAAATAAAAATTTTCGGTCCGTTTCGTTCCTCCACGACGCGTAATAGAAAATTCCAATAAAATAGCAAAAAAGTTCAAAAAATTAAAAAATACCATTATGGCTTTCTTTCAAGTCAAAACAGGTTGGAAAAGGCCAAGAAAGAGAGAATATAAAAATTATTGTTCCGTTTCGTTCCAACCCGACGCGAAATATAAAATTAAAAAAAAAATAGCCAAAAAATACAAAGATTTAAAAAATACCATTATGGTTTCAGTTCTAGCCAAAAAAAGTTTGAAAAGGACTCAAAAGAGAGAATAAAAATTATCATTACGTTTCGTTCCAAACCGACGAGTAATAGAAATTCCAAAAAAATAGCAAAAAAATTCAAAAAAATAAAAAATACCGTTATGTATTCTTTTCAAGCAAAAATAGGTTTGAAAAAGATGAGAACAGGTGAAAATAAAAATTATCGTTTCATTCCGTTCCAGCTAAACGCGAAATTGAAAATTCCAAAAAAATAGCAGTAAAATTGAAAAAATTAAAATATACCATTATTGGCTTCATTTCAAGCCAAAATAGGTTGGAAAATGCCGAAAAAGCGAAAAAATAAATGTTATCGGTTCTTTCCGTTCCTCCACTACGCGTAATAGAAAATTCCAATAAAATAGCAAAAAAGTTCAAAAAATTAAAAAATACCATTATGGCTTTCTTTCAAGTCAAAGCAGGTCGAAAAAGGCCGAGAAAGAGAGAATATAAAAATTATCGTTCCGTTTCTTTCCAACCGGACGCGATATAGAAAATTAAAAAAAAATAGCAAAAAATTCAAAGATTTAAAAAATACCATTATGGCTTCATTTCTTGCCAAAATAGGTTGGAAAAGGATGAGAAAGGGAGAAAATAAAAATTATCGTTAAGTTTCGTTCCAACCCGATGCGTAATAGAAAATTCCAAAAAAAAAACAAAAATATTCAAAAAAAGAAAAAATACAGTTATGTATTCTTTTCAAGCCAAAATAGGTTTGAAAAGATGAGACAAGGAGAAAATAAAAATTATCGTTTCGTTCTGTTCCTACCCAACGCGAAATTGAAAATTCCAAAAAAATAGCAATAAAATTGAAAAAACTAAAATATACCATTATGGCTTCATTTCAAGCCAAAATAGGTTCGAAAATGCCGAAAATGAGAAAAAATAAATATTATCGGTCCGTTCCGTTCCTCCACTACACGTAATAGAAAATTCCAATAAAATAGCAAAAAAGTTCAAAAAATTAAAAATACCATTATAGCTTTCTTTCAAGTCAAAACATGTTGGAAAAGGCCGAGAAAGAGAGAATATAAAAATTATCGTTCCGTTTCGTTCTAACCCGACGCGAAATAGAAAATTAAAAAAAAATAGCAAAAAAATTCAATGATTTAAAAAATACCATTATAGCTTCATTTCTTGCCAAAATAGGTTGGAAATGATGAGAAAGAGAGAAAATAAAAATTATCGCTACGTTTCGTACCAACCCGACGCGTAGTAGAAAATTCCAAAAAAAAAGCAAAAAATTCATAAAAATAGAAAATACAGTTATGTATTCTTTTCAAGACAAAATAGGTTTGAAAAAGACGAGAAAATGAGAAAATAAAAATTATCGTTCCGTTCCATTCCAACCCAACGCGAAATTGAAAATTCCAAAAAAATAGCAATAAAATTTAAAAAATTAAAATATACCATTTTGGCTTCCTTTCAAGCCAAAATAGGTTGGACAATGCCAAGAAAGAGAAAAAATAAAAATTATCGGTCCGTGCCGTTCCTACACAACGCGTAATAGAAAATTCCAATAAAAAAGCAAAAAAGTTCAAAAAATTGAAAAATACCATTATGGCTTCCTTTCAAGTCATAGATTTAAAAAATACCATTATGGCTTCATTTCAATCCAAAATAGGATGGAAAATACCGAGAAAGAGAAAAAATAAAAATTATTGGTCCGTTCCGTTCCTACACAACGCGCAATAGAAAATTTCAAAAAATTAGTAAAAATATTCAAAAAATTAAAAAATACCTTTATGGCTTCCTGTCTAGCCAAAATAGGTCTGAAAAGGCCGAGAAAGAGAGAAAATAATAATTATCGTTCCGTTCCGTTCCTACCCGACGCTAAATAGAAAATCCCAAAAAAATAGCAAAAAAATTCAAAATTTTAAAAAATACCATTATGGCTTCATTACAAGCCAAAATAGGTTGGAAATGGATGAGAAATAGAGAAAATAAAAATTATCATTACGTTTCGTTCCAACCCGACGCACAATTGAAAATTCCAAAAAAATAGCAAAAAAATTCAAAAAATTAAAAAATACTGTTATGCATTCTTTTCAAGGCAAAATAGGTTTGATAAAGAGGAGAAAGGGAGAAAATAAAAATCATCGTTCCGTTCCGTTCCGTTCCTACCCGACGGGTAATTGAAAATTCAAAAACAAAAGCAGAAAAATTGGAAAATTAAAATATACCATTATGGCCTCATTCCAAGCCAAAATAGGTTGGAAAAGGCCGAGAAAATGAAAAATAAAAATTATCGGTCCGTTCCGTTCCTCCACGACGCGTAATAGAAAGTTCCAATAAAATTGCAAAAAAGTTCAAAAAATTAAAAAATACCATTATGGCTTTCTTTCGAGTCAAAACAGGTTGCAAAAGGCCGAGAAAGAGAGAATATAAAAATTATCGTTCTGTTTCGTTCCAACCCGACGCGAAATAGAATATTAAAAAAAAATAGCAAAAAATTCAAAGATTTAAAAAATACCATTATGGCTTCATTTCTTGCCAAAATAGGTTGGAAAAGGATGAGAAAGAGAGAAAATAACAATTATCGTTACGTTTCGTTCCAACCCGATGCGTAATAGAAAATTCCAAAAAAATAACAAAAAAATTAAAAAAAATAAAAAATACAGTTATGTATTCTTTTCAAGCCAAAATAGGATTGAAAAAGATGAGAAAATAAGAAAATAAAAATTATCGTTTCGTTCCGTTCCTACCCAACGCGAAATTGAAAATTCCAAAAAAATAGCAATAAAATTGAAAAAAATTAAAATATACCATTATGGCTTCATTTCAAGCCAAAATAGGATGGAAAATGCCGAGAAAGAGAAAAAGTAAAAATTATCGGTCCGTTCCGTTCCTACACAATGCGTAATAGAAAATTCCAATAAAATAGAAAAAAAGTTCAAAAAATTAAAAAAATACCATTATGGCTTTCTTTCAAGTCAAAACATGTTGGAAAAGGCCGAGAAAGAGAGAATATAAAAATTATCGTTCCGTTTTGTTCCAACCCGACGCGAAATAGAAAATTAAAAAAAAATAGCAAAAAAATTCAAAAAATTAAAAAATACCGTTATGTTCTTTTCAAGCCAAAATAGGTATGATAAAGAGGAGAGAGGGAGAAAATAAAAATCATCGTTCCGTTCCGTTCCTACCCGACGCGTAATTGAAAATTCAAAAACAAAAGCAGAAAAATTGGAAAATTAAAATATACCATTATGGCCTCATTCCAAGCCAAAATAGGTTGGAAAAGGTCGAGAAAGAGAAAAAATAAAAATTATCGGTCCGTTCCTCCACGACGCGTAATAGAAAATTCCAATAAAATAGCAAAAAAGTTCAAAAAATAAAAAATACCACCATGGCTTTCTTTCGAGTCAAAACAGGTTGGAAAAGGCCGAGAAAGGGAGAATATAAAAATTATCGTTCCGTTTTGTTCCAACCCGAAGCAAAATAGAAAATTAAAAAAAAAATAGCAAAAAAATTCAAAAATTTAAAAAATACCATTATGGCTTCATTTCCTGCCAAAATAGGTTGGAAAAGGAGGAGAAAGAGAGAAAATAAAAATTATCATTACGTTTCGTTCCAACCCGTTGCGTAATAGAAAATTCCAAAAAAATAAAAAATACAGTTATGTATTCTTTTCAAGCCAAAATAGGTTTGAAAAAGATTAGAAAATATGAAAATAAAAATTATCGTTTCGTTCCGTTCCTCCACGACACGTAATAGAAAATTCCAATAAAATAGCAAAAAAGTTCAAAAAATTAAAAAATACCATTATGGCTTCCTTTCAAGTCAAAACAGGCTGGAAAAGGCCGAGAAAGAGAGAATATAAAAATTATCGTTCCGTTTCGTTCCAACCCGACGCAAAATAGAAAATTCAAAAAAAATAGCAAAAAACTTCAAAGATTTAAAAAATACTATTATGGCTTCATTTCTTGCCAAAATAGGTGTGAAAAGGATGAGAAAGAGAGAAAATAAAAATTATCATTACGTTTCGTTCCAACCCGACGCGTAATAGAAAATTCCAAAAAAATAGCAAAAAAATTCAAAAAAATAAAAAATACAGTTATGTATTCTTTTCGAGCCAAAATAGGTTTGAAAACGATGGGAAAAGGAGAAAATAAAAATTATCGTTTCGTTCCGTTCCTACCCAACGCGAAATTGAAAATTCCAAAAAAATAGCAATAAAATTGAAAAAATTAAAATATACCATTATGGCTTCATTTCAAGCCCAAATAGGCTGGAAAATGCCGAGAAAGAGAAAAAATAAAAATTATCGGTTCGTTCCGTTCCTACACAACACGTAATAGAAAATTCCAAAAAAATTGTAAAAATATTCAACAAATTAAAAAATACCTTTATGGCTTCCTGTCTAGGCAAAATAGGTCTGAAAAGGCCGAGAAAGAGAGAAAATAACAATTATCGTTCCGTTTCGTTCCTACCCGACGCTAAATAAAAAATAGCAAAAAAATTCAAAAAGTTAACAAATACCATTATGGCCTCATTTCAAGCAAAAATAGGTTGGAAAAGGATGAGAAAGAGAGAAAATAAAAATTATCATTACGTTTCGTTCCAACCCGACGAGTAATAGAAAATTCCAAAAAAATAGCAAAAAAATTAAAAAAAATAAAAAATACCGTTATGTATTCTTTTCAAGCCAAAATAGGTTTGAAAAAGATGAGAAAAGGTGAAAATAAAAATTATCGTTTCGTTCTGTTCCTACCCAACGCGAAATTGAAAATTCCAAAAAAATAGCAATAAAATTGAAAAAATTAAAACATGCCATTATGGCTTCATTTCAAGCCAAAATAGGTTGGAAAATGCCGAGAAAGAGAAAAAATAAAAATTATCGGTCCGGTCCGTTCCGTTCCTACCCGACGCGTAATTGAAAATTCAAAAACAAAAGCAGAAAAATTGGAAAATTAAAATATACCATTATGGCCTCATTCCAAGCCAAAATAGGTTGGAAAAGGCCGAGAAAGAGAAAAAATAAAAATTATCGGTCCGTTCCGTTCCTCCACGACGCGTAATAGAAAATTCCAATAAAATAGCAAAAAAGTTCAAAAAATTAAAAAATAACACTATGGCTTTCTTTCGAGTCAAAACAGGTTGGAAAAGGCCGAGAAAGAGAGAATATAAAAATTATCGTTCCGTTTCGTTCCAACCCGACGCGAAATAGAAAATTAAAAAAAATAGCAAAAAAATTCAAAAATTTAAAAAATACCATTATGGCTTCATTTCTTGCCAAAATAGGTTGGAAAAGGAGGAGAAAGAGAGAAAATAAAAATTATCATTACGTTTCGTTCCAACCCGATGCGTAATAGAAAATTCCAAAAAAATAACAAAAAAATTCAAAAAAATAAAAAATACAGTTATGTATTCTTTTCAAGCCAAAATAGGTTTGAAAAAGATGAGAAAATGTGAAAATAAAAATTATCGTTTCGTTCCGTTCCTCCACGACACGTAATAGAAAATTCCAATAAAATAGCAAAAAAGTTCAAAAAATTAAAAAATACCATTATGGCTTCCTTTCAAGTCAAAACAGGTTGGAAAAGGCCGAGAAAGAGAGAATATAAATATTATCGTTCCGTTTCGTTCCAACCCGACGCGAAATAGTAAATTAAAAAAAATAGCAAAAAACTTCAAAGATTTAAAAAATACTATTATGGCTTCATTTCTTGCCAAAATTGGTTGGAAAAGGATGAGAAAGAGAGAAAATAAAAATTATCATTACGTTTCGTTCCAACCCGACGCGTAAAGAAAATTCCAAAAAAATAGCAAAAAAATTCAAAAAAATAAAAAATACAGTTATGTATTCTTTTCAAGCCAAAATAGGTTTGAAAAAGATGAGAAAGGGAGAAAATAAAAATTATCGTTTCGTTCCGTTCTTACCCAACGCGAAATTTAAAATTCCAAAAAAATTGCAATAAAATTCAAAAAATTAAAATATACCTTTACGGCTTCGTTTCAAGCCAAAATAGGTTGGAAAAGGCCGAGAAAGAGAAAAAATAAAAATTATCAGTCCGTTCCGTTCCTCCACGATGCGTAATAGAAAATTCCAATAAAATAGCAAAAAAGTTCAAAAAATAAGAAAAATACCATTATGGCTTTCTTTCAAGTCAAAACAGGTTGGAATAGGCCGAGAAAGAGAGAATATAAAAATTATCGTTCCGTTTCGTTCCAACCCGACGCGAAATAGAAAATTCAAAAAAAATGGCAAAAAAATTCAAAGATTTAAAAAATACCATTATGGCTTCATTTCTTGCCAGAAAAAGTTGCAAAAATGATGAGAAAGAGAGAAAATAAAAATTATCATTACGTTTCGTTCCAACCCGACGAGTAATAGAAAATTCCAAAAAAATAGGAAAAAATTCAAAAATTAAAAAATACCGTTATGTATTCTTTTCAAGCCAAAATAGGTTTGAAAAAGATGAGAAAATGAGAAAATAAAAATTATCATTTCGTTCCGTTCCTACCCAAACGCGAAATTGAAAATTCCAAAAAAATAGCAATAAAATTGAAAAAAATTAAAATATACCATTATGGCTTCATTTCAAGCCAAAATAGGCTGGAAAATGCCGAGAAAGAGAAAAAATAAAAATTATCGGTTCGTTCCGTTCCTACACAACACGTAATAGAAAATTCCAAAAAAATAGTAAAAATATTCAACAAATTAAAAAATACCTTTATGGCTTCCTGTCTAGGCAAAATAGGTCTGAAAAGGCCGAGAAATAGAGAAAATAACAGTTATCGTTCCGTTCCGTTCCTACCCGACGCTAAATAAAAAATTCCAAAAAAATAGCAAAAAAATTCAAAAAGTTAACAAATACCATTATGGCCTCATTTCAAGCAAAAATAGGTTGGAAAAGGATGAGAAAGAGAGAAAATAAAAATTATCATTACGTTTCGTTCCAACCCGACGAGTAATAGAAAATTCCAAAAAAATAGCAAAAAAATTCAAAAAAATAAAAAATACCGTTATGTATTCTTTTCAAGCCAAAATAGGTTTGAAAAAGATGAGAAAAGGTGAAAATAAAAATTATCGTTTCGTTCCGTTCCTACCCAACGCGAAATTGAAAATTCCAAAAAAATAGCAATAAAATTGAAAAAATTAAAATATACTGTTATGGCTTCATTTCAAGCCAAAATAGGTTGGAAAATGCCGAGAAAGAGAAAAAATAAAAATTATCGGTCCGTTCCGTTCCTACACAACGCGTAATAGAAAATTCCAAAAAAATAGTAAAAATATTCAAAAAATTAAAAAATACCTTTATGGCTTCCTGTCTAGGCAAAATAGGTCTGAAAAGGCCGAGAAAGAGAGAAAATAACAATTATCGTTCCGTTCCGTTCCTACCCGACGCTAAATAAAAAATTCCAAAAAAATAGCAAAAAAATTCAAAAAGTTAACAAATACCATTATGACGTCATTTCAAGCAAAAATATGTTGGAAAAGGATGAGAAAGAGAGAAAATAAAAAGTATCATTACGTTTCGTTCCAACCCGACGAGTAATAGAAAATTCCAAAAAAATAGCAAAAAAATTCAAAAAAATAAAAAATACCGTTATGTATTCTTTTCAAGCCAAAATAGGTTTGAAAAAGATGAGAAAATGTGAAAATAAAAATTATCGTTTCGTTCCGTTCCCTACCCAACGCGAAATTGAAAATTCCAAAAAAATAGCAATAAAATTGAAAAAATTAAAATATGCCATTATGGCTTCATTTCAAGCCAAAATAGGTTGGAAAATGCCAAGAAAGAGAAAAAACAAAAATTATCGGTCCGGTCCGTTCCGTCCCTACCCGACGCGTAATTGAAAATTCAAAAACAAATGCAGAAAAATTGGAAAATTAAAATATACCATTATGGCCTCATTCCAAGCCAAAATAGGTCGGAAAAGGCCGAGAAAGAGGAAAAATAAAAATTATCGGTCCGTTCCGTTCCTCCACGACGCGTAATAGAAAATTCCAATAAAATAGCAAAAAAGTTCAAAAAATTAAAAAATATCATTATCGCTTTCTTTCAAGTCAAAACAGGTTGGAAAAGGCCGAGAAAGAGAGAATATACAAATTATCGTTCCGTTTCATTCCAACCCGACGCGAAATAGAAAATTCAAAAAAAAATAGCAAAAAAATTCAAAGATTTAAAAAATACCGTTATGGTTTCATTTCTAGCCAAAAAAAGTTGGAAAAGAACTCAAAAGAGAGAAAATAAAAATTATCATTACGTTTCGTTCCAACCCGACGAGTAATAGAAAATTCCAAAAAAATAGTAAAAAAATTCAAAAAAATAAAAAATACCGTTATGTATTCTTTTCAAGCCAAAATAGGTTTGAAAAAGATGAGAAAAGGAGAAAATAAAAATTATCGTTTCGTTCCGTTCCTACCCAACGCGAAATTGAAAATTCAAAAAAATAGCAATAAAATTGAAAAAATTAAAATATACAGTTATGGCTTCATTTCAAGCCAAAATAGGTTGGAAAATGCCGAGAAAGAGAAAAAATAAAAATTATAGGTCCGTTCCGTTCCTACACAATGCGTAATAGAAAATTCAATAAAAAATAGTAAAAATATTCAAAAAGTTAAAAAATACCTTTATGGCTTCCTGTAGGCAAAATAGGTCTGAAAATGCCGAAAAAGAGAGAAAATAACAATTATCGTTCCGTTCCGTTCCTACCCGACGCTAAATAAAAAATTCCAAAAAAAATAGCAAAAAAATTCAAAAAGTTAACAAATACCATTATGGCCTCATTTCAAGCAAAAATAGGTTGGAAAAGGATGAGAAAGTGAGAAAATAAAAATTATTATTACCTTTCGTTCCTACCCGATGCGTAATTGAAAATTCCAAGAAAATAGCAAAAAAATTCAAAAAAATTAAAATATACCATTATGGCTTCATTCCAAGCCAAAATAGATTGGAAAAGGCCGAGAATGAGAAAAAATAAAAATTATCGTTTCGTTTCGTTCCAACCCAACGCGAAATTGAAATTCCAAAAAAATAGCAATAAAATTGAAAAAAATTAAAATATACCATTTTGGCTTCCTTTCAAGCCAAAATAGGTTGGACAATGCCAAGAAAGAGAAAAAATTAAAATTATCGGTCCGTTCCGTTCCTACACAACGCGTAATAGAAAATTCTAATAAAAAAGCAAAAAAGTTCAAAAATTGAAAAATACCATTATGGCTTCCTTTCAAGTCATAGATTTAAAAAATACCATTATGGCTTCATTTCAATCCAAAATAGGTTGGAAAATGCCGAGAAAGAGAAAAAATAAAATTATTGGTCCGTTCCGTTCCTACACAACGCGCAATAGAAAATTTCAAAAAATTAGTAAAAATATTCAAAAAATTAAAAAATACCTTTATGGCTTCCTGTCTAGCCAAAATAGGTCTGAAAAGACCGAGAAAGAGAGAAAATAATAATTATCGTTCCGTTCCGTTCCTACCCGACGCTAAATAGAAAATCCCAAAAAAATAGCAAAAAAATTCAAAAACTTATAAAATACCATTATGGCTTCATTACAAGCGAAAATAGGTTGGAAATGGATGAGAAATAGAGAAAATAAAAATTATCATTACGTTTAGTTCGAACCCGACGCACAATTGAAAATTCCAAAAAAATAGCAAAAGAATTCAAAAAATTAAAAATACTGTTATGTATTCTTTTCAAGGCAAAATAGGTTTGATAAAGAGGAGAAAGGGAGAAAATAAAAATCATCGTTCCGTTCCGTTCCTACCTGACGGGTAATTGAAAATTCAAAAACAAAAGCAGAAAAATTGGAAAATTAAAATAGACCATTATGGCCTCATTCCAAGCCAAATAGGTTGGAAAAGGCCGAGAAAGAGAAAAAATAAAAATTATCGGTCCGTTCCGTTCCTCCACGACGCGTAATAGAAAATTCCAATAAAATAGCAAAAAAGTTCAAAAAATTAAAAAATACCATTATGGCTTTCTTTCAAGTCAAAACAGGTTGGAAAAGGCCAAGAAAGAGAGAATATAAAAATTATTGTTCCGTTTCGTTCCAACCCGACGCGAAATATAAAATTCAAAAAAAAATAGCCAAAAAATACAAAGATTTAAAAAATACCATTATGGTTTCAGTTCTAGCCAAAAAAAGTTTGAAAAGGACTCAAAAGAGAGAATAAAAATTATCATTACGTTTCGTTCCAAACCGACGAGTAATAGAAAATTCCAAAAAAATAGCAAAAAAATTCAAAAAATAAAAAATACCGTTATGTATTCTTTTCAAGCAAAAATAGGTTTGAAAAGATGAGAACAGGTGAAAATAAAATTATCGTTTCATTCCGTCCCAACCAAACGCGAAATTGAAAATTCCAAAAAAATAGCAATAAAATTGAAAAAATTAAAATATACCATTATTGGCTTCATTTCAAGCCAAAATAGGTTGGAAATGCCGAAAAAACGAAAAAATAAATGTTATCGGTTCTTTCCGTTCCTCCACTATGCGTAATAGAAAATTCCAATAAAATAGCAAAAAAGTTCAAAAAATTAAAAAATACCATTATGGCTTTCTTTCGAGTCAAAGAAGGTAGAAAAAGGCCGAGAAAGAGAGAATATAAAAATTATCGTTCCGTTTCGTTCCAACCGGACGCGATATAGAAAATTAAAAAAAAATAGCAAAAAAATTCAAAGATTTAAAAAATACAATTATGGCTTCATTTCTTGCCAAAATAGGTTGGAAAAGGATGAGAAAGGGAGAAAATAAAAATTATCGTTACGTTTCGTTCCAACCCGATGCGTAATAGAAAATTCCAAAAAAAAAACAAAAATATTCAAAAAAGAAAAAATACAGTTATGTATTCTTTTCAAGCCCAAATAGGTTTGAAAAAGATGAGACAAGGAGAAAATAAAAATTATCGTTTCGCTCTGTTCCCACCCAACGCGAAATTGAAAATTCCAAAAAAATAGCAATAAAATTGAAAAAATTAAAATATACCATTATGGCTTCATTTCAAGCCAAAATAGGTTGGAAAATGCCGAAAAAGAGAAAAAATAAATATTATCGGTCCGTTCCGTTCCTCCACTACGCGTAATAGAAAATTCCAATAAAGTAGCAAAAAAGTTCAAAAATTAAAAATACCATTATAGCTTTCTTTCAAGTCAAAACATGTTGGAAAAGGCCGAGAAAAGAGAGAATATAAAAATTATCGTTCCGTTTCGTTCTAACCCGACGCGAAATAGAAAATTAAAAAAAAATAGCAAAAAAATTCAAAGATTTAAAAAATACCATTATGGCTTCATTTCTTGCCAAAATAGGTTGGAAATGATGAGAAAGAGAGAAAATAAAAATTATCGTTACGTTTCGTACCAACCCGACGCGTAGTAGAAATTCCAAAAAATAGCAAAAAAATTCAAAAAAATAGAAAATACAGTTATGTATTCTTTTTCAAGCCAAAATAGGTTTGAAAAAGACGAGAAAATGAGAAAATAAAAATTATCGTTTCCGTTCCGTTCCAACCCAACGCGAAATGAAAATTCCAAAAAATAGCAATAAATTGAAAAAATTAAAATATACCATTTTGGCTTCCTTTCAAGCCAAAATAGGTTGGACAATGCCAAGAAAGAGAAAAATAAAAATATCGGTCCGTTCCAGTTCCTACACAACGCGTATAGAAAATTCCAATAAAAAAGCCAAAAAAGTCAAAAATTGAAAAATACCATTATGGCCTTCCCTTTCAAGTCATAGATTTAAAAATACCATCTATGGCTTCATTTCAATCCAAAATAGGTTGGAAAATGCCGAGAAAGAGAAAAATAAAAAATTATTGGTCCGTTCCGTTCCTACACAACGCGCAATAGGAAAATTTCAAAAAAATTAGTAAAAATATTCAAAAAATTAAAAAATACCTTTATGGCTTCCTGTCTAGCCAAAATAGGTCTGAAAAGGCCGAGAAAGAGAGAAAATAATAATTATCGTTCCGTCAGTTCCTACCCGACGCTAAATAGAAAATCCCAAAAAAATAGCAAAAAAATCAAAAATTTAAAAAATACCATTATCGGCTTCATTACAAGCAAAATAGGTTGGAAATGGATGAGAAATAGAGAAAATAAAAATTATCATTAGTTTAGTTCGAACCGCCCGGCACAATTTGAAAATTCCAAAAAAATAGCAAAAAAATTCAAAAAATTAAAAAATACTGTTATGTATTCATTAAAGGCAAAATCAGGTTTTGATAAAGAGGAGAAAGGGAGGAAAATAAAAATATCGTTCCGTTCCGTTCCTACCCTGGACGGGTAATTGAAAATTCAAAAAAACAAAGCAGAAAAATTGGAAAATTAAAATAGACCATTATGGCCTCATTCCAAACCAAAATTGGTTGGAAAAGGCCCGAGAAAGAGAAAAAATAAAAATTATCGGTCCGTTTCGTTCCTCCACGACGCGTAATAGAAATTCCAATAAAATAGCAAAAAAGTTCAGTCAATTAGAAAATACCATTATGGCTTTCTTCAAGTCAAAACAGGTTGGAATAGGCCGAGAAAGATGAGAATATAAAAATTATCGTTCCGTTTCGTTCCAACCCGACGCGAATAGAAAATTCAAAAAAAAATGGCAAAAAAAATAAAAGATTTAAAAAATACCATTATGGCTTCGTTCTAGCAGAAAAAGTTGCAAAATGATGAGAAAGAGAGAAAATAAAAATTATCATTACGTTTCGTTCTAACCCGACGAGTAATAGAAAATTCCAAAAAAATAGGAAAAAATTCAAAAATTAAAAAATACCGTTCTGTATTCTTTTCAAGCCAAAATAGGTTTGAAAAAGATGAGAAAATAAAAAATTATCATTTCGTTCCGTTCCTACCCAACACGAAATTGAAAATTCCAAAAAAATAGCAATAAAATTGAAAAAATTAAAATATACCATTATGGCTTAATTTCAAGCCAAAATAGGCTGGAAAATGCCGAGACAGAGAAAAAATAAAATTATCGGTTCGTTCCGTTCCTACACAACACGTAATAGAAAATTCCAAAAAAATAGTAAAATATTCAACAAATTAAAAAATACCTTTATGGCTTCTGTCTAGCAAATAGGTCTGAAAGGCCTGAGAAATAGAGAAAATAACAGTTATCGTTCGTTCCGTTCCTACCCGACGCTCAATAAAATAATTCCAAAAAATAGCAAAAAAATTCAAAAAGTTAACAATACCATTATGGCCCTCATTTCAAGCAAAAATAGGTTGGAAAAGGTATGAGAAAGAGAGAAATAAAAATTATCATTACGTTTAGTTCCAACCCCGACGAGTAATAGAAAATTCCAAAAAATAGCCAAAAAAATTCAAAAAAATAAAAAATACCGTTATGTATTCTTTTCAAGCCAAAATAGGTTTGAAAAGATGAGAAAATGTGAAAATAAAAAATTATCGTTTTCGTTCCGTTCCTACCAACGCGAAATTGAAAATTCCAAAAAAATAGCAATAATATTGAAAAAATTAAAATATATGTTATGGCTCATTTCAAGCCAAAATCGGTTGGAAATGCCGAGAAAGAGAAAAAATAAAAATTATCGGTCCGTTCCGTTCCTACACAACGCGTAATAGAAAATTCCAAAAAAATAGTAAAAATATTCAAAAAATTAAAAAATACCTTTATGGCTTCCTGTCTAGGCAAAATAGGTCTGAAAAGGCCGAGAAAGAGAGAAAATAAACAATTATCGTTCCGTTCCGTTCCTACCCGACGCTAAATAAAAAATTCCAAAAAAATAGCAAAAAAATTCAAAAAGTTAACAAATACCATTATGACCTCATTTCAAGCAAAAATAGGTTGGAAAAGGATGAGAAAGAGAGAAAATAAAAAGTATTGTAGGGTCACAGATTGCAGCCCACACCTTGATGGAAACAGGGAATGGGCCCAACGAGCCCAATACAATAAATTTGTAAGAGAGTGGGTTGAAGAATTGGGCCAACAGATTTTCGCGACAGTATTGGGGGTAGGGTACTTGGCCGAGGAGGCTAAAACGCACGAATAAGCTAAGATCTTAGGTCCGAGGGTTAAGGTTAAAACAGTTTTGACAAGTTCTAATCAAGTCCGAGGGGTATGAACTTAGACAAGATGCTTTCTTTTAGGTGATTTCTTTCTAAATGCTACAGTAGCGATTTCTCAATGTTCTTCCCGTCCCCTTTCTCTTTTTTTTTCTTTTCTCCCTTATGAAGGGTTTGCTCCATTATATAGTCCCTCACTGTTCGATCCCATCGTCCACTTGTCTGTCATCTAGCATGGTACTTGAGTTTCTACTTCTTTCCTTACAGCTTTTTGATTTTCTAGGGGCTAAAGAAGACTTTTACACTGTTCAGGGGTCTTCTCCACATTAATGCGGCCAGGAAATCAGCTGCAATGCATTTAATGCGGTGGTAGCAGCTTTTCCTTAAGATATTTCTGCATCCTTATCCTTTCCATACACGCCGGTAGTCTATCTTTTATTCTGGGACTCGTTGGAAAGTGGGGTAAAGGAGAGCCGAAGTCCCTCTCTCCAATAGACGTCATATCCGAGGAGGGTGTTCGTCTCGGACCAACCTCCTCGGACACTTACGCGCCCCAGTGTTACCAACATGATGCCTCAACGATTCCTCCTCCTCGGGCGTGCTTTTAATGAAACGGTGTTCCTGGGCCTCGATCATGGGCCTTGGTTCTACTCCCCCACAATAGCCCCTCAAAATTCTAATTTTTCTTTCTGATCGAGGAGGAAAATTAGGATTTTGATATATAAATGCAATTACGATGTAGTCCTTCATTGTATTTAAATTTAGGCACGTGTGAGGGCTATTTCCGCCATTTCGCATGGGCTTCTGACGCTTGGGAACTCGCACAATCATCATTGAATGCGTGGAAATCCGTTTCAACCAGGTATCCTACGGTGAAATACGAATTCTACGGCTCAGATCGCCACTTCAATATTTGGGCGGGATTGTGGCTTTTCCCTTTCCCATTCCCCACTATAAAAGCTTCCGGGCATTACTTTCGGTTCCTTATCAGAGCTTACAACTTCCGTGTTCGTATCCAGGCGCCTACCAATCCGTCACAAGAAAGAGAGAGCTTGATTCCGGCGATCAGAGAAGCAGTCCGCGTTCATCCTTTCGTAAGATTCGCACTCCGACTACCATTATATCCTCGGCTAACCCTCTCGGCTAACCATACCACCTTATAGAGACTAACCATGGGTAGATTCGAGCGTCTAGTGAACACTCCGGCCAAAGTAGAGCTGTTCAAGGAGAAGTATCATATTCCCCAGGAGGTGATGGTGCGCCATTGCACCACAGAGGGGGTGGAGTTCGAACGGGAAAGAGGAGAGGTGGTCATCCCTATGATTGCCTTTATAGAAGGGGGGATGACCGTCCCCATGGGTAGGATCACACGGGACTACCTTCGCGCCCATAGGTTGTGCCCCCATCAGTGTGCCCCCAACTTTTTTAGAGTATTAGGGTCAATCGACGCCTTGGACCGGCACCTGATGCTAGGACTGACGTGGCACGACGTCGCCCATCTATACGAAGGCCATATTGAGTCCCGGGCGGGTTTTTACCTTAAGTCCCGTAACAATGTGGTGAAACTGGTGTCCTGCCTTCCCAAGTCAAATAAGGGGATGAAGGACGACTACTTAATCCTGTCGGGGCCCTGGAGCGAGGCTTAGCTTGCCCAACCAAGGCCGGGACTCCAGGTGGAGCACTTTAGACCTAGGGTTTCTAACTTTAGCACTAGGGATTGTTTCGTATCCTTTGTTCATTTATTTAGTTATTTTATGTGAGTATTGCTTACTGCGTTTTCTTTTTTTTTACGACCGAGGCTTAGTAACGTGGTTTATTTCTTTGCTAGACAAATTCCTTACCAATCCGAAGCTGAGCCTGATCAACGTCCCAGCGTTAAATTACTTGCTGAGGTCAGAGATCTTGTGAACGAAGACGGGCAGTTAAGAGCGGTCCACCTCATTTTGGACTTCGAGCCAATTTCTCGGTCTTTTTTAGACGTCGGCAACTCTATCCGAGCAGGAGACTATCGTTTGGCCCGCATTGACGTGTCTCGGCCAAAACTTCCTTGCCAACCACGATCTTCCTCCAGTCGACCACCCCATTCCACAGGGGATCCCCTTGCCGTCGAACCACTACGCGAAGTAGCGTTTGGTGGAGCCGTACCCCGAGAGGTGACAGCTTCTTCCTCCTCTCTGAACTTGAGATTGACGAGTTCAGGTTCGAAGAAGAAAGAGTACACATATCGGAGGCCGCGGAAGGGGAGGACGAGCAATCAAGCGTGCACCTTCCGGATCGGGTGATTACTTACATCGTCGATTCAACCGACGAGGAGGAAGACATGGCCCCCGGACCGACCCGTCTTTGAAGGAGCTGATGAAGGGCAGGAATAAGGGGCCGCCCCCCAAGATAAAGGCAAGTCCATACGAATTGGGCATCCTCCCCCTCCTCCGCCCCAAGTGCCTACTGATCTTGGGCTCAAGCCAAATCCGGACTTGAGGAGGAAGAGGCCGGTGGAGCCTGCTGAGGAGGGGGAACTGGGCCCATCAAAGGGCAATAAACAGGCCAGGCCTGCACCAGAGGGAAGAAGTAGGAGGTCCAACTCCGTGGAGAGCCACGAGGAGAGACCTGCGGCCCCAGCTCGTAAGCAGCCACAAACCTGGTCGCCCGAGTTGGAAGTCGATGGCGGTCCATCAGGATGGACGCCTCCCTTCGGCATTTTCGAGGTGGCCACGCAGGTCGCCTGGCCGACGCTTTGCTACAACCGCTCCTCCTTCCCTCGGACATGAAGGCGTATAGGAGCTTTGATTACCCTGATCTGCTCCATTCGATGAAAAGGGACTTGGCCATGGTAAGCTATCTCAAAGAAAATTTTGGTTTGTGCATTATTTATACGGTCTAAGGCGTATCTTCCTTTCACTTAATAGGTCGCGCAACAAGTGTACGTGGCCGACGAATGGGCGAAGCGCTTTCGTGATGAGACGAGGGCTGCTCACCAGGCCCAAGATGCTGCGGAGGACAACTTGAGCGTGCTTAGAACTCAGCACAAACAGTTGGCCGAGGAAGCGAAGAAGGCAAACCAAGAAAGGCTCAGCGCTGAGGCTGGGCTAAAGACGCTGGAGAAGCAGACGGAGACTTTTCGCAGCGAATTGCACCTCTGCCAAATCAATCTAGAAAACGGAGAAGCAGTGGCGATAGGTCTGCGCGAAGAGCTCCGGCAGGCCAAGGAAGCTGTACAACTACAGAAGGAAGCAGCCGAGGCCGAGAAACAAGCTTCCTATGCTCTGGGGGTGGAAGAGAC
>JAXUIC010000590.1:0-26697 GCA_035136125.1 Quercus rubra
AAAATAAAGTTGCTGATGCCCTTTCTAGAGTGCAATCTTCTGTTGACAACTCTTCCCTGCTGCATCCCTTTATTCCATTTCATTTCCTTGTCCATTGTGGTTAGATTCACTCAAAGACAGTTGCAAATCTGATGGGGGTTATCAAGATTTACTTTCCAAGCTTGTTGATTCTAATCATCCCTCTCAAGCGGGTTATTCTTTACAAAATGGCCTTATTCTTTACAAGAACAAGATTTATCTCAGCCCTACATCTTCCTTAATTCCACTGCTTCTTCAGCAATTGCATGACAATCCGATTGGTGGTCATTCAGGGTACCTTAAGACTTTTCACAGGGTCAAGCAAGATTTCTACTGGCAGGGCATGAAGTCTGCTATTAAAGAATCATATTCGGTGTTGTGAGGTCTGCCAAAGAACTAAAAGTGATACTTCTAAACAGCCGGTCTGTTGCAGCCTCTTCCCATTCCTGATAGACCTTGGTTGGATATTAGCTTGGATTTCATTGAAGGGTTGCCTAAATCTCATGGTCAAGATGTTATCTTAGTTGTGGTTGACAGACTTACCAAGTTTGTGCATTTCTTCTCTCTCCACCATCCTTTTAATGTTGCAAAAGTGGATGTTGTGTTTATGCAAGGTGTCTTTAAGCTTCATGGCATGCCCAAGTCTATTGTCAGTGATAGGGGGGCTGTCTTTACTACTGCTTTTTGGAAGGAATTGTTTCGGTTGCAAGGCACAAAATTGGCAATGACCTCAGCTTATCATCCACAATCTGATGGTCAGACTGAAGTTGTTAATAGAAGCTTGGAACAGTACTTACGGGCATTTGTGTGTGACAGACCCCATGTGTGGACTGATTGGTTGCATTTGGCAGAATATTGGTTCAATTCTAATTACCATACTTCTGCCAAAATGACACCCTTTGAAGCATTGTATGGTTATCCCCCTCCTAGACTTTTGGATTATGTTTCTGGTGTGACTAAAGTTGATGCTGTGGATAATTTCTTACGTGCTAGGCAGGAGCTTCTTCCCCTTTTGAAACAGAATTTGACTTCAGCTCAGGCTAGGATGAAGCTTTTGGCTGACCAACACAGGTTGGATAAGTCCTTTACTGTTGGAGATTGGGTTTACATTAAGCTTCAACCTTATAGAAAATCTTCCTTAAGAGTGAAAGGGTATACCAAGTTCTCTTCGAAGTTCTATGGTCCATTTTAGATTGTTCAACGTATTGGTGAGGTGGCTTACAAAGTGGCTTTACCAGAGGGCTGTCCTATTCACCATGTGTTTCATATCTCCTGTTTGAGACAAAAATTAGGGGCTCAAGTTACTCCATCTTCTTCTCTTCCTTCCATGGATTCAGCTGGTCTACTCCAACCTGAACCTGTTACAATTCTGCAGCAGCGGTCCAAGCAGCTGAGGAACCGTGTGATTACTGAGGTCTTGGTCCAGTGGTAGGGTCAATCTATTGCTGATGCAACTTGGGAGTCTCTTTATACTCTTCACAATCGGTTTCCTCACCTTGTGGGCAAGGTTCTTTGAGTGGGGGGGGGGGGGGGGAGGGGGGGAAAGGGCACTTTGTTAAGTTGTCTGACCTTGAGGACAAGGTTTTTTTAAGGGGAGTGGATTGATAGGAGTTGTATTGACTTGTTAGTAGTATGTTGTGTATTACTGTGAATAGATGTATGCAGCGTGTGTAGTGCTCTGTGTGTAGGTGGGTTAGTGCAGAAAAAGTAGTTACAAAAGGTTAGTTGCTGTGCCAGTTGTATGTGCCAGCTAAAGTAGTTACAAGAGGTTAGTTGCTGTGCTAGCTGTATGTGCCAGCTAAGGGAGGGCTGAACTGTATAAAAGGTAGAGAGAGAGATACGTGAAGGGCAAGCAAAAACAATAACCATTTTACTGAATTCATTCTTTCCTAAATTCCCAATCTCCTTCTTTTCTTCTTATTCTTCATTTTCTTTCTTTCTTTGGAGGTTGGTTGCCTCGAACACAACCCTCAAACACCATTCCCTTTAATTGATCTTATCACCCCCCAAAGGCAAATTACTAGCTCTGCCACTGCCTTGTAATCTAGCCAACACTCCACTCTTGCCACACATAATGGTGTATAGGGTAATGGGTTAGATTTTATCTTATTCATAAATAAATAAGGGGGAATGGGGGACAAAGAGGAAAAGAGAGATTCTTGTTGAAACCTTCCTTTTCAATGAGATGGTTTTGAAAATACAAACTTAGAAGTAAATTGTAAATTACTTGAATTAGCCACACACGCACAATGATTGATCTTTTTCCAAGCAACCAAACAACAATGATCAAGTAAAAGAAACATGGGAGAAACCAAAAAAAGAAAGAAAAAAGAATTAAACAGCAACATAAGAAAAAGAATATATAATCAAGATATAGCTATGTCGAACATATCGTTAAAATATGGTTAATTTGTTTCATACGCCAAAAACATTAGAACATTGCATAATGATAATAGTAATAAAAATAAAGCATGGGGCTTTCTCATGAATGTCATGGCGAAGTTTAGTTTTAATGAAAAGTTTATTAATTTGATTCACCAATGCATATCCACAGTGAACTTTACTTTACTTATAAATAGAAGCTTGGTTTTGAAAAAAATTTCCCATCAAGGGAACTCAAACAATATATATAATAATTATTTAAACCAGGGACAAAACTAGATCAAAATTTAGGGGGGCCAAAACCTCAATAAAAAAAAAATTCTTTAAAATACAAATTAGCATATATTTAATGTTAAGAAAATATCAACGAAAGAGAGGAGAAACAAAATAACCGTTTATTAATACATTTTAAATTAATAATTTAAAAATAGAATTCAACATTCTTTTAAATAACAAAAATTTGTAATACTAATGACTGTACACTACACATTAGCACCAATTTATTAACACAACTATTCAATTCTAAAATACCCCACATAAAATTAAACTAATTTACTAATAAACAACCAACGAGTAAGTAGTAAGTTAAAAAAAAAATTAAATATTTTAAGTTAAAAATTAATAGCCAAACACACCTGCCATCCCACCCCACACATTGATTAATGGCCACCCACGCACCCCACTCTCACTCATTACAAGTAAATTCACTTGGTTTGTAATTTGTATTCATCTATCTTTCTTCTTTTTTTCTTTGCGCATTTTTTTTTCTTTTCCGCAAAAATAGTCATATCTTTTTCACGAAAATTCAAATATTCAATCATAACACTCATAAAAAAATAGCTTGGATCTAAAAAGAAAGAGTAAGAAACAACCAACACGGTAACACAGATGTTGTAGTATAGTTGTTTGCTAGTTGGGTTTTATCATTTTCATGGGCCAATTTGTAACTTATTGGGAGGAGGGGGACCAAAAATAATTATTTTGGGCTCAATTGTTAACTATTCATTAAATGTGTATACTAATACCATTTTTTAAAAATAAAAATAAATAAAAAATTGGGGGGGGGGGGGGGGTGGACCCCCTCTGCTCCTTACTAGTTTAGTCTCTGATTTAAACACAACACAATTCATATTAATTAAGTTATTTATAACATCACCGGTTGGACCATAAAACTAGTAGTTACTTCCTTTTCTAGTTTTTTTTTACATAGATCCTGTAAGGACCCAATTCTGCTTCAGCCCACTAGGAACAATGGATGTTAGCCCAAAAAGCCCTCAACAATGTATTTGTAAGAGGAGGGGTTTTACAAGATAAAGTCCTAGCAAATCCAATATGGGCCGAAGTTGACAGGAGCTATAATAGTAAGATTGAATACATAAAAATGATAGAAATGACGCTCCTCGATCGAGTCCGAGGATGTGTTGTTCTTGTATTTAATTAAGTTTATCTGAATATAGGGTGTTCTTCTTTTTTTCTTCCTTCTTAGATTACATGCCCCAATTTTGTGATGGCTATTCCCTTATGTAGTCCCTTTCACTTACATCTCAGCCCTTCATCTGTTGATTTCTTAAGAAATTGCTTGGATGCTTGTCCTATCTAGATATCATGGAAGCTTTGTAAGGAGATATTAGCTGGGATGACACTATTCAAGTGTCATTTCTCCATAAATGCGGTCAGTTCATTTGGTGCAATGCATTTAATGTGGTGGTAGCAACTTTCTTCTTAGATATTTCTCCTTTTGCTGTTGGGCTAGATCTACTACTTTCCTTGAAGTTTACATCCCCGAAGTAATTAACCCCTTCAAGATCTCCCAAGGTAGCTTGGCTCCTCGGGGGCCTCGATCTCTCTGTCATCCTCTTCCTTTCTCCTCAGCCCACTCTCCTAGGTCCATACAAACCTTTCAATCATCCTCAGGTATTCTCTCGTCCTCAGGCATGGCCCATAACCCAACGAACATGCTCGGCTTACCTATCCTCACAAATCCATTTCTTACAAAATTTTAGAGCTTTATTTATTTATTTATTTTATAAGTATAGTGTTTCTTATAAAGCTATACTAAGAAATTAACAAAAAAAATCCAAAATAATGTGTATTCTAAATTACAACAATCAAATGTTTTTTAGGAACCTGCATCCCATTCCACTAGCCCCTTTCACCCTTGCTTTCCATCTTTTGGCGGGGATAAGTGAGAGAGCAATCCACGTGCTTGAGTTAAGTTCTTGGATTCTCAAAGAAATATTATAATCTTTTATATATTTTTATGAATATCCAAATTATAAATTTGGATTCACCAAATAAAGAAACCATTTGAAAAGGTATAGTGTTTACGGTAAGAATTCAAAGCGCTCAAACGATGCCGTATCCAAAAGTCTAAAATCTAAATTAGAGTTTGTTTGGATACCGCTTATTGTTAAAAACAGAAAATTGAAAACAGAAAATACTGTAACAAAATAATTTTTAAATATGTAAATAGTACCGTGGAACCTAGTTTTAAAGAAAAATTTGCTGAAATCCGTACTTGCAGTCCCATGAACAATGCACGGGACCCACAAAAAAAACATAGACGCGCGTTTTGTTGCTTTTCATCACAATCCAACCCCAACCTTAATAGTAAGAATTCAAAGCACTCAAACAATGCCTTTTCCACAATTCCACCCTTTAGAGAAAAGGATTCAATCAGTGTCATTCAATCCTCCCACGCATGCATCACTTAATCAAACGCTGTCATTTGTATAGTAGCTGTTAGTTCAGAAGCAGGTACAGATTCTATCACGGAGCACATAAGAAAATTTTGAGTTTGTTACAATGATCTAATTATGGTGTAAATGATTGTATCAATGATTGAGTGTGAGTGTTTTGTACTTTTGATGAACTGTGAGTGTTTTGTACTACACATTAAGAAGTGTATCTGATCTAAAATTAACGAAAAAGATAAAATTTTCAGTCCAATCTCTCTCTCTTTCTGTCTCTTCTCTCTGTTACACTTCTTGATATTTTCACTTGCTTCTTTTTCTTGCTCATCTGTGATATAGAGTTGGTTAGATTCAATCTTTGTCTTTTCTCAAAGATCAAAGATACTTTCATATAGAACACGTTCCATAGTTGCTATTGATGGTCAAGCCATTTTGGAGAAACCCACACAAGAACGCTATAGCAGCATGGAGAGATGAACTTGACGCAATAAAAGTTTCTAGTTGTACTACCACCATAAAGAGATTACAAAACATGAAGCTTGTTCATTTTTAAATTTAAAATTAAACAAAAAAAAATCACTTTGACTAGTTTGCATGAAACCTCCAATGCTACTTTTATTTTTTTAGGTAGAACCAGGCTACTATTAAGTGCTACCATTAAAACGAAATAAATCTTTAATTTCTAGAGAGTTTTCCATAAGTAGATCAAAACTCACATAGTGCAGTGACATGACACTTCTTCCTATCACATAACAGTGAATTTCAATAATTAAATTTATGATAAGATTTTCTATATTTCACTACCATCAATTTTTTAAGCATGCAATTGGCCATAGCCATAGATTATAGTTCCAATGATAAGCAATGCAGGAAAAAGCTATCTCATTTACAATCATCCCTCAAAGCTCTTTAGCCGGCCATCTACAAATCAGCAATTTCAGAAACAGGCTAACCAAGCCACCAAAGCATCTTAAGAAAACCCAGCCAAGCAAAAGAATAAAGGCAATTCAGCCCGACTTTGATTTAGATTGCAGAAATGAGGATCTCATTGAGGGGGGAAAGATGATCTCATGAAGATTGTGAAAAAATCCCTTATCATAAATGTTATTTTTAACAACCTGCACATCTTCCAATGGGGATTTTCGAAAGAAGGCTCTACATTTGCTTTCTGGAGGCTTTCCTTCAGTACTCATCCCATTGATACTCGCTTTGAGGGCTGCAGCACTCGCCTTTGCTTCATTTATCTTCCCCTGCCAACTTATGTACTCTTGCCACTTGAAAGTCTGCAGTTCCAAAGAAAAAGTGCTACAATGAGTTTCAGGGTTTTCAAGAGAATATGATTGCAATAGCATCTAAATCACAGCAAATTAGTTTATAAAATACTACAAAACCACAACTTAACAGAACTGACAGTTCCCACTATTCTGCCTCAATTAATGATTAATCGCAGGAACAACCCAATTGGGTGAAACAATGAGAAAATGATATCACAACAGCAAATGGTATTCATCTCTTGTAGGAATCTTTGTTTCCAAGCTACCTTCTTAATCAAGCTGATTTCCTTCCTTTTCCTTTCTTTAGTATTATTAATATTATTATTTTCTGTAAAATCCAAAAATGTCAACTAGGTTTGTTCCTAGGAATTCTTCTTACAAATTAAGTGATGTTCTTCAGAGATAAAGCAAAAGTCATGATCAAAATGAAGAAAATTGCATATCTAACCCCAGCTAGAACAATTTGAAGCATCCTCAAGCCACCCAAGCCATGGGTAGTGATTCTGTAGCAGCAATGCAGCCTCACGAGCTTATCCTATATGATTACTTATTCTCCACATCCTTCCCCCTCCATGATTTTATAAAAAGAAAATAAATAAAATTATTGAGAAACATCATGGTTGAAAAATAAAACCTCATTTGTGGTAGTATTTGTGAGACAAAGCTTCGCATGATAGCTAAAGAAACCCGCCAATAGCAGTGAAACAATTGCAAGAAACACCATAAGAAGTATTTGTGTATTGTAGGAGGCCAACAACCACTGTTAAAAAGAAGAAAACAATTAAGCAAAAAATCATAATGAAAAGAGACAAACAAAAGCAATGAACTATGTAGTATAATTAAAGACTTAATAAAAAAAAAAAGTAATTTGATTAAAAAAGAGTAGATAAATAGAAATTTTTTAAAGCCCACCCTGATGCACAGAAAAAGGTTAAGCACACAATCATAAATGGCTCAAGTATGGAACTTCAACAATGTGCAGCTGTATTATTGATAGCTCAATTTAGTAGGATGGAAAAGTGAGAGGATAAAGAAAGTAGGAAGGAATATAAAAGTGAGAAGATGTAGAAGATATCAGCTTTCCATCATGTGTGTTTGGTAGAGGGATGAAAATTAATATAAAATTCCATTGTTATATTAAAATTAAAAAAATCGGTCCCTTGTGCAATGCAAGGTTGATCTTTCTTCTGGAGAATTATCTAAAGTCATGTATTGATATTCTTGGAAGTTAATGGGAAAAGAACGGAAAACACAGCTGCTGTTTGATGTGTGATGCTCAAGAACCCTTGTCCAATTCTAGATTGATCTTTCTTTTTTTGGTTTCTGTAATCCAGACCCTTAAGTCAGATTATTATTTATTCAAGCCCTATACCAATATGCCAGCCCCAAACTCACCCAACAAACCTAATCTGTACAGATCTGCACCAGATCAATTGGTTTCCTCTCAACCATTACCAGCCCCAAAATTCTTAGATTCTCCTTAGAGTGTTAATTCCAAGATCCTGCATCATGCAGCCTTAAAAGAAAGGCTATTTGACTCACACCAGAAACATGGTAATAGCTAAGAGTATGGTTATGATAAATCTGCTTCACACCAATATATATATATATATATATATGTTGCGTAACATGTTGAAGGTTATAGCATGAAAAACTAAACTCTTTAACTGAAACTAATAATCAAGTTATCTATTTACAGAGAAGAATTCAAAAATGCCTTTAAAGTTTATTCTCCCTTTAAGTTGCTCCAACGTAGACCATTAGTCGAGGAATAAAAAGATATCAAATGACAGAAGAACAAGGAAAAAGAAAGCACTCATCTATACAACATGTAGATCTAAACTATGAAAAGAATTTTCAATGCCATTAATCATCAATCATCAGCATGACAACAGTAAACTTTTATTGAAACCTTTTTTTTCTTTTATTGCACCCAATGGGTCTTAAACCCATGACCTCATCCTTCACCAAGAACTTATAAGGGGGGAGGTGCTAGGTGGCTAGAGAAGAATTCAAATATGCCCTTAAAGCAGTCAAAGATTATTCTTCCTTTAAGTTTCTTCACAGCAGACCTTTAGTTGAGGAGGAATCTAAAGATATCAAATCATGACAGAAAAAGTAGGGAAATAGAGCACTCACCTGTACAACATGTGGAGCTCAACTTAAAAAAGAATTTTCTACACCATAATAAACTGCAACAAATAAACGGGGAAAAAGATGTCATATTTAGGCTCAGATGCAACTGAGCCATAAACTTGAAATAATATAATGCAAATCAGAATTTTACCAGTTAGAATATATATAACTTTTAATTCTTTTAATCGTCCAGCAAGAATCAGCCCAATGGTAACTGCTCCATATATGCAGAGAAGGAAATGCCTGCAAATTGTTAAAGAAGCATGTAAAATAAATAGAACCTGAAAAACAATCTTAATATAAAAATCAGAGAAGAACAAACAGATACAACATATTGCCTTACATCTCAAATAAAGTTACAATAATTGATACACAAATATAGAAGAAACATCAAGGAAACTTCTCACTGATTGATGCTATTTAAAACTTGGAACGAAAGTTAAGAAAATAGTTTGGAACTTCTCCACTACTGTGCCATGAATTTCAAAAGTTTTATATAGCATAGAAAGTATGTCTTCTTTTTCCTAATCACCTCACAATCTTGGACACGAGGATTAAATGGTCAAATTTCCAAACAGAAGAAAATTAAAGCTTTGTTCAAAGGCCCATCTCATAACATTGGCTGTAGAGATAGATTTGCTACCCCTCATTATCAACGTCTTCTAAAAAGGAGGCACTAACTAAAATAATGAACTATTTTATGTAGCCAGAGAAGGCTATTTACCATAGCATATATCTAGAAAGTATAAACTCTGTTGCAAATCAGATATTACTCACCACAAAAGAAAAGCCATAAAGTAGCCAGTGTTTCTCTCCCCTATACAATTATTCTGCACCAATGAAGAGCTAAGTAGAAATTGAAAGTAATATTTAACAATTAAAAAACAAACCATCTCACCACAGAAGATTAAAAAATAATAAACAAAATAGTTTGAGATTTTACCATCCATCCACAATGATGGCCAAAGCGAGCAACACAGCGATCACAAATGCTGCAGTGCTTGGACCTGGCAGGCCTGAACCAAAGGAGGAAACAATCATTATTAAAAGAATTAAATGAAAGTTTCCAAAGAAATCTCACCAGGTAAAAACTCACTTTGGTATTTTGCAAGTTGAACATTCTTTCTCAGAATAAATAACATTATCGTAGGGATAGGCAGAGATATATTGAGAAACATTCTCAGCGTTCACCATTCCTGGATCAGAAAAGCTAGTCAATAGAAAGAGTAGTACACCAATACCAACAGCCAACAAGCTTATATACCTGCAAGAACATATGAAGTCCGAGAAAATTTAGGATGGAATTATGCTGAAAGAATACAAAAAAGAGAACTAGAGAGCAAGTATGCAAGCTCCTTCCTACATACCTGTGCACTCCACTTAGATAATAGCCAGGAATATAGCTGAAGGAAGACTTTGCAACAGAGTAATAGGTTCCTCCAAGTATTGCAAGATATATGATCTGAAATGAAACAGAATATATAAATAAATATTAATTCCCAACTGAAAAAGAAAGGGGCAATCTGAGTAACATGTCTTAATGGACAACATTTATTTAGCACTTAACAGCCACATTACTAACATAAATTGACTTATATGAGTGACGTCTTAATAAACTATATTTATTTGGCACTTTAAGGTCAAATTACTAACAAATATAATCATCATGGTTAATATAAAATCGAAACCAGACGTGATGAGCTAAAATGAAAATTTAAAAAATGTAAATAGCAAAACAAAAATAACTTCAATCTTTTTTTCTTAGAACAAATATAAAAGCCATTAACTTAATCAACCTGTATATCCAAATTTAGACAGCTAGATGGGAGTGATGGAACATCTTCTAGCCAAACCTGTTGGCCATCTACTAGTCTAGAATACCTAGCTATCTACTAGTCTAGAATAAATAGCTAAATATTGAGCTACGCTTTTTCTACTTACCGGTGTGAGAAATTACTTGGTCCATCGGAAATTGTAGGAATTGTAGAAGTGGTCTTCCAAGGTTCTTTTAAGTCTCAACTAATAAAACTTTGTCATTTATGCAAATATAACATCACCTAGTGATTTGTGATTTTTTTTATTTTTTTATTTCCTATACTGATTAGTAAACTGACTCACATTTGCATTAGTGGCATCATCTTATTAATTAGGAAGACCACTCCAGGAGTCCTCTTAGTAGACCTAATAATCTCTCGGTTTGAGAATGACACAACGCGCAAAAGATTAGTCATACTCCTTACTATTAACTTGAACAAATGTCCATTTTCAACCATATCAATTTCTTTGTATATTATGCTCAGTTTGGATGGAGAACGAAAAAGGTGGAGTAGAGGGGAGTTGGGTGGAAATTAGGCTAATTTTTAGCCTACTCTCCCCTATTCCCTTTCCCTTCTCCATCCAAACTGGCGATCAGTGCTTTATAAAAAAATACAAAAGCCTAAGGCCACTAGTGCTTCCACATCCTTTGCATCTAATCCAATTGCTTCCAATGAACACATTGCCCCATAAATTCTCCATGCTCATTGCTAATAACAAAACTAGCACTAAGAGTCCGTTTGATTGGATTGAAAAGTGGGAGGATGAAAAATAGAGGAGAGAATATAAAAGAAAATAATTGTGAGGTTGTTTGGTAATGGTGAAAAATAGAAGGGATTTTGGTGGGACCTATGCATTTTCTCTTTGTGCTGTCAAAAAGATACCTCCAAATTGGAGTGATTATAGGAGAAAAAATGGCAGAGAGGAGAGGGGTAGATGACAAATTACTAAATGTGCCCTTCCCTACACTGTGTCTGTGTTGTGTTTTAGGTTCGGTTCATTTTCCTCCTTTTTTTTTTTTTTTTCAACGTGTTTTCTTTCGTTTATCAAACAGTGACTTTTTTTTTTTAATCATTGGTCTCTATTTTCTTTCTTTTATCAAACAATAGGATTTTTTTTTTCTTTCAACGTGTTTTCTATATTTTATCAACCTGTGGCTTTTTAAAAAATAAAATAAAATAAAGTCTCGACAGTTGTTTTTGTGTTTAACAATAGCTTTTTTTTTTTTTCTTTAAACTTTTTTGAATCAATGGTGGTTTTTATTTTTTAACCAAATGATGGATGGCTCCTCTATATTTGTCATATATAATACTATAATGTAATGTAATAATAAAGAAAAATAAAACAAATTGTAGGATTATAAGAGTAAGTTTATATAAACTACTTTTTTTGTCCCACTTTTCTGTTCAACCAAATAATCTTTTTTTATCCTTTTGCTTTTCCATCATTCTAACTCTTTTTTATCTTCTCATTTTTTCTTCTCCTCAACCGAAATACCCTAACTCTTTGAATATAAGAAAATATAGCCCCATCCATTATTTACCGTAAACCAGCCATCACGTGAGTAGGGCTATCCATTAGCAGTGATGTGCCCCAACATTAAAACATTTAATTTAAGTATGAAGGCTTAATGATAGGATGAGAAGTTGTTAAAAACAAGCATATTTTTAAAATATAAAATAAAATTAAGGACACATATATTCCAAAAACATTCAAAAAAGAAAAAAAAAAGAAGGACAAATGAAAATTAAGAAATCAAACAACATATCTATATTTATGACAAAGGACGATGCAAACAGTGGAAGTGAAGACAAAGCATGAGCTGTAAAACAATACGATCTATCAAAGTCACACCCCAATCATACCACATTGGCAAATATTCTTCAACCCCTACAATTTTCAAAATTTACATCTTAAACCACAAAGCAAGGAGGCAGATGTTTTAGTTCTGATATTTATTAATTAAGATCAAATTATATTATTTAATATAATATATGCAAGACCTTAGGCTTTAAAATTTTTTAAAAATTAACTAAATTTTCTCATTGTCAAAAACTATATTATATAGGTTAAAAAAAAAAAAATACTTTTGCTCCATAACGTTTTCATAATGAGTGCTTTTATAGTTCGTAATATTTTAAATAAGCACTTTTAACCACTAAATTTTCAAAATGAGTATAATTGGTTCCTTTGTCTAGTCTCTTTTGTTTTCTTGTCTCTATGTGCCTAATGTGTGCACTACCCAACCCAAATGATATGGATCCTCTTCGCCATTTGAAACCCAAATCGGTAATGTCTAATGAGTGCCCTTCAACATCACTACCATTGAACCTTAAACTCAAATTCGAATGATATTGCTCCTCTCAATTTCATGACACAAGACAAGTTCAAGATAACCCTTCAAACTAAAATCCTAAAATCTTTATTGATTCTGCCTTTTAACTTTCATTCAATTTGACTGACCAACTAGTTTTTATGGTCACTATTTTTGGAAGAACATGAAGCTGCTAGTGATCTCTACTTCAAGGTGAAATTACCCCATCAGTACTTGCTTTTGAGGGCTGCTGCTAGCATGTGCCTTTGTTTCATTTTTAGCTTCCAGTATTCCACTGCCACTGCCAAGTTGCCAACATATGTACTCTTGTCACTTGAAATTGTATTTACAGGAAAAAGTGCTACAATAAGTTTCAGGGTTTTATTAATTAATTCAAGGCAATATGGTTGCAATAGCATCTACATCTTCACAAATCTAGTTTCAAAAAATAGTATAAGAACAAACACCATATCAATGAATTAGAACATAAAAACAGTGAAGAACTAATGGTTTAAGGAAGGGGCTAAATGGGGATTTGGGTGCACTCATTCTTAAGGAAAGTGTCGTTGTCATGATATAAGCCCATATAGGAACAGAGCCAGAACTTGAAGTTAGGAAGCGGCTCTACTGCTTATGCAGCGTCTCCGGCCTTTGACTTTACTGCTTTACCACTAAGGATTTTTGTTTAAAACTTTTTAAGGGGCCAAGTTATTTGTTTTGGGTAAAATAGGTTAATTGGACTTAATTTTTTTTAGCTTTATTATTGGTAACTTTTGTTGTTGGGCTAAATTTTTTGGGCTTGTATATTTTGTTTTAGATTTAAAAGGTGGAAAATGATAAAACTACAAAATTTTTACAAATTGCTAATGTGGTAAGTGATTATTGGTAAGTAAAAAATGATGCAAGTGTGCAAACCAATAAAAGTTTGCTACCTCAATAATTTGTAAAAATGTAGTAAAAAAGTTTGCAAGTATAACATTACTCTTAAAAGAATTGATGGCATTATTAAGAGAGAGCTAAGTGTAATTTTATTGAAAAAAATTACTAAAATTAGTACCTATTAGAGCATTAGTATGGATGGTGCTAAAAAGCTAAATTGTTATTGTAAGGTCACAAATCGTAGCCCAAACCCAGATAGAAGCAGGGGATGGGCCCAATAAGCCCAGTACAATAAATTTGTAAGAGAGTGGGCGAAAGAATTGGGTTGATAAAAGGCTTTACAACTGTTAATGGAGGTTAGGAATCTATCCGAGGAGAATAAAACACACAAACAAGTGATGATCTCAGGTCCAAGGAGTAGGTTTTGGATGAATTGGTTATTTCAAGTAATGTCCGAGGGGTAGGTTCTTAGATAAAATGGTTGTATTCGATGGTGTTCTTCCAGATACTATAGTAACTCTTCTTTAACGCTCTTTTCTTTTTTCTCTCGTGTCCCCCTTCTTCTGGGGGTTTTACTCTATTATATAGTCCTTCTTTATTCAATCTTCCCGTCCACTTGTCTACCATCTAGCTTGGTACTTGAGTTTCTGTCTCCCCTCCCACAGCTTTTTGATTTTCTGGGGTTAAAGGTGGTCGAAAACACTGTTTAGAGGTCTTCTCCACATTAATGCGGCCAGGAAAGCTGCTGTAATGCATTTAATGCGGTGATAGCAGCTTTTTCCTTAGATATTTTTCCATCCTTATCTTTTCCGTGTACGTTTGTAGTTTGTCTTCACTGCTGGAACTTCCTGGAAGGTGGGCTAGGGTAAGATGAGAGCCACCTCACCGACATATGCCAGATCCGAGGAGGATACTTCTCTCGGACCAACACTCCTGGACATTTACATGCTTTACTATCAGTTATGAGGTTCCCCCACGATTTCTTCTCCTCGGACGTATTATTGATAAAATGTGAGACTTAAGTCCAACATAAGGGCCCAAGTTTTTGTTCCTCCACAATAGCCCCTCAAAATTCTAATTTTCCCTCTTATTCGAGGAGAAAAATTATGATTTTGATGTACATCCATAATCATGATGTAGTACGTAATGATATTTAAACCCAGGCATGTGTAAGGGTCATTTTTGCCATTTCACGAGAGCTTCTGACGCTTGGGAACTCGCACAATCATCATTAAATGCTTAGGACTGCGTTTCGCTCCAGACATCCAACGGTGGAATACAAATCCAGCGGTTCAGATTTCATCTTCAATATTTGGGCGGGATTGTGTCTCTTCCTTCTTTCATCGCAACTATAAAAACCTTCAGATGTTTTCTTTTTTTATTTCTTATCAGAGTTTGCAACTTCAGAGCGTTTGTATCCAGGCATCCATCATACCTTCACAAGCGAGTTTAACGATCCTCCAGAGACAAGAAGATCAATCCGTACCCAACCTCACGTAAGTTTCGCACTCCGAACTTCTACTGTCTCCTCGGCTAACCTCCTCGGCTAACCACTCCACATTCCAGAGACTAACAATGGGTAGATTTGAGCGTTTAGTAAGCACTCCGGCCCTGATAGAGTTGTTCAAAGAAAAGTACCACATTCCCCAGGAGGTGGTGGTACGTCACTACACAACAGAGGGAGTGGAGTTTGACCGAAAAGTAGGAGATGTGGTAATCCCTATGATTGCCTTCATAGAATGGGGCATGACCATTCCCATGGGTAGGATTACACGGGATTATTTTCGTGCCCATAGACTCTGCCCTCACCAGTGTGCCCCCAATTTCTTTAGAGTCCTAGGATCAATCGACACTTTGGACCGACATCTGGGGTTAGGATTGACTTGGCACGACGTCGCCCACCTATATGAAGGCCATATAGAGTCTCGGGCAGGTTTTTACCTTAAGTCCTGTAGCAGCGTGGTCAAACTGATATCCTGCCTCCCCAAATCTAATAAGGGGATGAAAGACGACTACCTTATCCTGTCGGGGCCTTGGAGTGACGGCCTAGCCTGCCCAACCAAGGCTGGGGAACCAGGTGGAGCAACCTAGATTTAGGATTTCTAACTTTAGAATTGAGGAATATTTGGCTTCTCTTTACAGTACTTAGATATTGTTTTAATACATTTACATTTATTTGTTTAGTTATTTTATATTATTTTTTTTTCGTTGCCGAGGCTCCTAACTGTGTGATTTGCTTGCTTGACAGATAAACTTTTCACCAACCCCAAGCTTAGCTTGATCAACGTTCTAGCGTTGAACTATCTGCTTAGATCAGAAATCTTTGTGAACGACGACGGGCAGCTACGGGCAGTTCACCTTATTTTGGACTTTGAGCCAATTTTAAGGTCGTTTTTAGACGTCGGCAATTCCATCCAAGCGGGAGACCATCGTTTGGCGCGCATAGCCGTGTCTCGGCCAAACTTTCTCGCCCCCTACGATCTTCCTCCAGTTGACCATCCCATCCCACAGGGGATACCCCTCGTTGCCCAACCATTATGTGAAGTACACCTTGGGGAGGCCATCCTCCGAGAAGGCACAGCTTCTTCCTCCTCCCTCGAACAAGAGATTGACAAGTTCAGGTTTGAAGAAGAAACAGTCCATGTCTCGGAGGCCGAAGAAGGAGCGGACGAGCATTCGTGTGTGCAAACTCTGGCTCAGGTGATAACCTACATTGCCAATACAACTGACGAGGAGGAAGACATGGCTCCCAAGACTGGTCCTAGTTTGAAAGAGCTGATGCGGAATAGGAACAGGGTACCATCCCCTCAAGAGAAAAACAAGTCAAGACAATCCGCAAATCCTCCTCCTCCTCCACCCCAGGCGCCTGCTGACCTCGGGCTAAAACCTAACCCGGATTTGAGGAGGAAAAGGCCAGTAGAGCCTACTGAGGAGGGGGAATTAGGCCCATCAAAGGGTACTAAGCAGGCCAGACCAACACAAGAACACTGCGGTAGGAGAGCCCATTCCGTGGAGAGCCGAGAGGAGCAACCAGTGGCCCAAGTTCGTCGGTCACCACGAACTTGGTCGCCAGTACTGGAGGTTGATGGTGCTCCCATCGTGATGGATGCCTCACTTAGGCACTTTCGTGGTGGTCATGCAGGCCGGATGGCTGATGCTCTGCAACAGCCCCTCCTCCTACCTCAAGATATGGCGGCCTACAGGTGTTTCAATCATCCTGACCTATATCTTTCCCTAAAAAGGGACTTGGCTATGGTAAGTAATTCTGTTCATTCTTTTTTTTATTTTTGTTTACTTGCATATTATTTCTTAAATCTAAGCTACTTCTTCACTGTGCATAACAGGTCACGCAACAAGTTTACGTGGCTGAGGAGTGGGTGAAGAACTCTCGTGATGAGACGAGGGCTGTCCACGACGCCCGAGAGACTGCAGAGGCTCATCTAAATGCGTTGAGAGACCAACAAAAACAGATGGTCGAGCAGGTGAAGAAAGCTTTCCAGGATAAGGCCAGTGCTGAAGCTGGCTTAAAGACGACTGAGAAGCAGGCTGAAACTCTTCGTAGCGAATTACACCTCTGCGAAATCAATCTGACAACAGAAAGGCAGATGGTGAAAGAGCTGCGCGAAGAGCTTCGCAAGGCCAAGGAAGCTGCACAGCTTCTGAAGGAGGCAGCCGAGGCCGAGAAGCAGGCCTCGTATGCTCTGGGGGTGCAAGAGACTCAGAGCAGGCTGACTGAAGAATTTTCTTCCGTCGCCAGGGACTACTGCGACATCACCACTTGGGAAAAAGCCCTTGATGCCGCTGGAGTCCCTGCTGATTCCAGCCTTAGGCGGCCTGAGAGCATATATTATGATCCTGATATTCAAGCGCTCCCAGGTTCTGACTCTCCTCCCCCAAAGCAGCCAGCCTCAGCATCTGAAGCTCCTGCTACAAGTCAAGCTCTTCCAGCTCCTGTGGAAGTCCCAATAGATTCCCACCAAGACGCTGGTCGAAGGAAGAGAGTTGAGGCCTTCCAGGGTAAGACTTCAGATGCTGCCCCTTCTCAGTCCGAACAAGTAGCTGACCACCAAGCTCCCAAGACAAAGGCTTAGGATATTTGTTTTAGTATTGTTTTTTTTTTTTTGTTTTCTATGTTTACCGTTTTAAAGACTTGTACTGTGTTCTAATTATTAATGAAGATATACTCATTTTGTTTTACGTGTTATGGCAAGTAATGGTGAATCCTTCTGCTGTCATTTCATTTTTTTTTACTTGTGTTATATGAATGACTAATTTGATTAAGTTTTGGAAATTGGGTTAACATACGAACCGGATAAATATAACCAAACTTAACAGGAAATTTGAATCATACCCTTATATCCATGTTTGAATACTTAAAAGGAAATTATAACATGTGTTAACTAACCCAAATCATCTGGTCAGAGGTCTCCAGTCATGATTGGATTTAAGTTTAAACACCTCATAGAACGGCGAGAGTGCTAACTAACCCAAATCATCTGGTCCGAGGACTCATGCATGATTGGATTTAAGTTTAAACACCTCATAAAATGGCAAGAGTGTTAACTAACCCAGATCATCTGGTCCGAGGACTCATGCATGATTGGATTTAAGTTTAAACACCTCATAGAACGGCGAGAGTGTTAACTAACCCAGATCATCTGGTCCGAGGACTCATGCATGATTGGATTTAAGTTTAAACACCTCATAGAACGGCGAGAGTGTTAACTAACCCAGATCATCTGGTCCGAGGACTCATGCATGATTGGATTTAAGTTTAAACACCTCATAGAACGGCGAGAGTGTTAACTAACCCAGATCATCTGGTCCGAGGACTCATGCATGATTGGATTTAAGTTTAAACACCTCATAGAATGGCGAGAGTGTTAACTAACCCAGATCATCTGGTCCGACATAGAACGGCGAGAGTGTTAACTAACCCAGATCATCTGGTCCGAGGACTCATGTATGATTGGATTTAAGTTTAAACATCTCATAGAATGGCGAGAGTGTTAACTAACCCAGATCAACTGATCCGAGGACTCATGCATGATTGGATTTAAGTTTAAACATCTCATAGAACGGCGAGAGTGTTAACTAACCCAGATCATCTGGTCCGAGGACTCATGCATGATTGGATTTAAGTTTAAACACCTCATAGAACGGCGGGAGTGTTAACTAACCCAGATCATCTGGTCCGAGGACTCATGCATGATTGGATTTAAGTTTAAACACCTCATAGAACGGCAAAAGTGACATACACATTTCACATATAGAACAAATATTGATCAAATACGCATTTATTAATAATAATACCTTTTCAAGTTATTGACATTCCAAGGGCGGGATACTACGAGTCCGTCCAGGTCTTCCAAGAAATACGCTCCAGCACCAGCGTTGGAGGTGATACGATATGGTCCTTCCCAATTCGGCCCTAATTTTCCCCACGCTGGGTTTTTTGCCGAGCCCACAACTTTTCGCAGCACCAGGTCACCTGGGGCCAAAGGTCTTGTCCTTACATGGGCGTCATAACCTCGCTTCAGCTTCTGTTGATAATGGGCCAATTGAACCATCGCGTTTTCCCTTTTTTCATCAATCAAGTCTAGACCTCTTGCCAGGTTTTCATCGTTGTCTTTTGGATTGAATGAGCTTGTTTTCGTCGTCGGGAACCCAGATTCCAAAGGGATGACTGCTTCAGCTCCGTAAGTCATAGAAAAAGGGGTCTCTCCGGTGGACCTGCGGGGCGTGGTCTTGTACGTCCAGAGTACATGCGGAAGCTCTTCCACTCATCTGCCTTTTGCATCATCCAATCTTTTCTTCAATCCACTTAGTATGACTTTATTCACAGCTTCAGCTTGTCCATTCCCTTGAGGGTAAGCCGGAGTAGAATATCTGTTAGTAATCCCCAGCTCGCCACAATAATTTCTGAACATCTTGCTATCAAACTGGAGTCCATTATCTGAGATGAGTACATGAGGAACGCCGAACCGAGTAACGATGCTTTTCCAGACGAATCTCTTCGCATCCACATCTCGGATATTGGCTAGAGGCTCTGCTTCAACCCACTTTATAAAATAATCAGTACCGACTATGAGATATTTCTTGTTTCCCACAGCTCTAGGAAATAGTCCGACAATATCCAAGCCCCATTAGGCGAATGGCCATGGACTAGATAATGGATTGAGGACCCCCCCTGGCTGGTGTATACTTGGTGAGTACCGCTGGCATTGATCACACTTTTTGACATATTCCAAAGCTTCTCTCTGCATGTTCAGCCACCAATATCCTTGTGTAATGGCCCTATGCGCTAAAGACCTGCCTCCAGTATGGCTTCCACAGATTCCTTCATGCATCTCTTCCAAGAGTAATTCAGTTTGATCAGGATGAACACACATCAAATAAGGCCTAGAAAAGGAACGCCTATATAGCTTGCTATCCTCCGACAGCCAATAACTAGTGGCTTTCTTTCTTATTTTGTCAGCTTCGATTTTCTCTTCGGGTAGAATATCTTCCTTTAAGAATTGCATGACAGGATCCATCCAACTTGGCCCCATTCTCACTTGATTGATTTGGACTACGTTCGCTGTTATCGAGGGTCGATGCAGGTCCTCAACGAGGATTATGCGAGGCAAGTTCTATGCCGAGGAAGTTGCAAGCGTGGCCAAAGAGTCCGTATGCGCGTTGCCGCTTCTTGGGACATGTAGCAAGCTAAAGGATTCGAATTCCATCTGCATAATCTTTACTTGGCTAAGATAACCTCGCATTCTTTCGTCCTTGGCTTCGAACTCAACTTTGACTTGACCAACAACTAGCCTTGAATCCGAGAAGAGTTTTATGGACTTTCCTCCCATCCTTAGGACTATAGCCATCCCTTCTAATAAAGCTTCATATTCCGCTTTGTTATTCGTGGCAGGAAAGTCTAACCTCAGAGACTTTTCAATGATAACCATCTCGAAAGATGTCAACACTAATCCAACCCCTACACCTTTTTGATTTGATGCTCCATCTACATGCACTTCTCATGTCGGAGGGAAACATTGGGAGATACTACCGACCAGTTTTACATCTTTTTCCCCTTGTGCTAGTAATCCATCCACTTCAGGTTCGGTGAATTCTGCCACCAAGTCGGCGAGTACTTGTCCCTTTACTGAGGTGCGAGGCATGTACTTGATATCAAAAGCTCCTAGAACTGTGCCCCACTTGGCTATCCTTCCCATATAGTCTGCATTTCTAAGTACGGTCTTTAGTGGGAGTTGTGTAAGAACAATTACCGTATATGCTTGGAAATAGTGAGGCAGCTTGGGTGTGCCAAGCACCACTGCCAGGATGGCCTTTTCCAGTGGAAGGTAGCGCACTTCCGCCTCATGCAACGATTTACTCACGTAGTACACTGGCTGCTGTACGCCGTTATCTACTCTTATCAACACCAAGCTTACTGCGTAGGAGGCCACTGCAATATAGGCAAAAAGAACCTCATCTGGCTCAGGACTCGACATGACCGGCGGCCGAGCTAGATAGTCTTTGAGTTACTGAAAGGCTACGTCACATTCCGTTGACCATTCAAAGCCCTTCCATTTATTGATCAATAGGAAGAAAGGTCGGCACCTGTCTGCCGATCGAGATATGAATCTATTTAAAGCAGCGGCCATTCCAGTTAGTTTTTGCACCTCTTTTGGGTTCCGAGGAGTTCGCATATTGGTGATGGCCTTAATCTGGTCGGGATTGACTTCAATTCCCCTATGAGTAACCATGTAACCCAAGAATTTGCCCGACCCTACACCAAATGAGCATTTGGAGGCGTTTAAACGTAGTTTATAGCTTCTGAGAATTTCGAAGACAACTTGAAGGTCTCCCAGATGCTCGGATACCTTTTTGCTTTTCACTACCATATCATCTATGTAAATCTCTATATTTTTTCCTAGTAATGATTCGAACATCCTCGTCATTATTCTCTGATAAGTGGAACTTGCATTCTTCAAACCAAAAGGCATCACTTTGCAGTGGTAGTTCCCCACTGGCGTAACAAAAGCAGTTTTTTCTTGATCGTCCAACGCTAAAGGTATTTGATGATAACCCTGAAACGCGTCCAAGAAACTCATCCGAGGATAGCCGACCGTGGCGTCTACCAGCTGATCGATTTTGGGCATGGGGAATGGATCTTTAGGGCAAGCTTTATTTAGATATGTGAAATCAACACATACTTGCCACTTCCCACTCTTTTTCTTGACCACTACAGTGTTTGCCAACCACTCGGGATAGAAGACCTCCTTGATAGCCCCTGCCTTTTTGAGCTTCGTCACTTCCTAACGGACTGCTTCTGCATGCTTTTTAGATGGCCGACGAGGGAGCTGCTTCTTGGGGGCCATCAACGGATTAACGTTCAAATGGTGACAAATGAAGTCTGGATCCACCCCTAGAGCCTCATAAGCATTCCATGCAAAGACATCGATGTTTTGTTTAAGGAACTCTACCAATTCCTCCCTCTCTTGCTGAGGTAATTGAGATCCGACTTGAAAAAATTTCTCCGGGTCATCTCCTATTGCGACTTTCACAAGATCTTCACACTTCGCTTCGTCGGACAACCCACTACTAGATAACATTGGGGGTTTTAACTGCTATAACTCCTCTATCTGAGTCTCAGATTCTGCTTCAGGCTTGTGTCGGATCGCTGCTATCATGCATTGTCGCGCCATGTTTTGATCACCCAGTATTTATTCTACCTTGCCTCCGGATGGGTATTTGATCTTCTGATGAAGGGTGGAAGAGACTGCTCCTAAAGTATGAAGCTAAGGTCTAGCAACGATGGCTGTATAAGGGGAATAAGCATCCACCACTATAAAATCGACCTCCACTATCTCCGATCCGGCTTGCACTGGTAGTCTGACTTGTCCCTTCGGGATAATAATCTTCCCCTCAAAACTTACCAGAGGGGAATTATAAGGCGTCAGATCTTCAGTTTTTAAGTTCAACCCCATGAAGAGGTCAGGATACATGATCTCGGCTGCACTGCCTTGATCCACCATCACTCTCCTTACATCATAGCCTCCGATTCGGAGGGTAATCACTAAAGCATCATCATGAGATTGAACAGTTCCGATCTTGTCCTCGTCCGAGAATCCCATGACTAGGGACCGATTTAACTTAGCTCTCTTCGGCTCGTGGGAATCATCCTCAGGGTATAGGCGAGCCACAGACATTACTCTGGAGGGGCATGACCCTGTTCTGCCAGGCGCCGCAAAGATAACGTTAATAGTTCCAAGAGGGGGTCTTGGAGGATTCTCCCTTTTTGGTCGAGTATCAGTCTGACCACCCAAACTGCTGGAATGATGCAACAGCTGTTTCAATTTACCTTCTCGGACAAGTTGGTCAAGGTGATCCCATAAACTTCTACAGTCCTCGGTTGTGTGACCATGGTCTCTATGATATTGACAATAGAGATTTTTGTTTCTCTTTTCAGGGTTTCCCATCATCTTATTAGGCCATTTGAAGAAGGGCTCATTTTTAACCTTTTCCAGGACTTGGTGCACGGGTTCTCGGAATACAGCTCCGACTACCTAGCTGTTACTGGATATCTGCTGCTCAGTATAATCCCTTCTCGGCCGGTTATTATTGTACCTGTCCGGCCTAAATTCTCTCATTTCTTGAGGGACAAGCTTAGCTTTCCCTTTTCCTTGTTGTTGCTGTTGTTGATCATCTTCTATCATCTTATACTTATCCACTCTATCCATTAGTTGTTGCAAGCTGGTGACCGGTTTCCCTGTCAAGGACTTTCTCAGACCATGTTCGGAGGGAAGCCCAACCTTGAAGGTTCTGACAGCGACCTCATCAAAATCCCCATCAATTTCGTTAAACATCTCCCAATACCTTTCGGCATATGACTTCACAGACTCTCCTTCCCGCATTGTCATTGAAAATAGAGAATCTAGGGGTTGAGGAACTCTGCTGCATGTGATAAATCGGGAGCAGAATGATTGAGTAAGCTTCTTAAAGGAACTGATGGAATTAGTTCTCAACCCGTCGAACCATCTCATTGGCATCGATCCCAGGCTAGAGGGAAACACTCTACACAACAAAGCTTCGTCCTGAGAGTGGACCGCCATCTTTTGTTTGAATTGGCTTACATGTTCTACAGGATCGGTACGTCCGTTGTACATGGAAAACATAGGCTGGTGAAAACGTCTGGGAAGCTTTGCCTTTTCTATTCCCCGAGTAAAGGGGGACTTAGAAATTTGGCTCAGAGCCTTTTTCATGACCTTAGTTCCCGCTCCCTTTCTAGACAAACATTTTCTCCTCCTCTTGTGTGAGTGTTCATCTTCATAGGAATAGGATTCACTGGATGGAGTTTCTGAGCATTCCTTGTAACTGTCCTCTCCTTCATCGTTGGATGAAACATCTGAACTTGAAGGGGTTTGATTTCGTTGTGCTCGACGAAGCTTCTTTTTTAAGTTTTCTATTTGTCGTTGCAAACCCTCTTCATCAGCGTGCTCTTGCACCAAATGGCTCCTTCGTCGATAGCCGCTTCTTCCAGCATGGATCGTCCGCGAGCTGCCCTCTCGTTGGTTATCTACGTGATTTTCCTGTTCAAGGTTATGGAGCTTGCCTTGTTGATTGACGTTCACTGATTCTGCATGAGGTGGACTGATCTGCTGTGGTCCTGAACCTGCCATAACTGTCGTAAATTTTTACTAGCGCTAACTCTCCCCACAAACGGCGCCAATTGTAAGGTCACAAATCGTAGCCCAAACCCAGATAGAAGCAGGGGATGGGCCCAATAAGCCCAGTACAATAAATTTGTAAGAGAGTGGGCGAAGAATTGGGCTGATAAAAGGCTTTACAATTGTTAATGGAGGTTAGGAATCTATCCGAGGAGAATAAAACACACAAACAAGTGATGATCTCAGGTCCGAGGAGTAGGTTTTGGATGAATTGGTTATTTCAAGTAATGTCTGAGGGGTAGGTTCTTAGATAAAATGGTTGTATTCGATGGTGTTCTTCCAGATACTACAGTAACTCTTCTTTAACGCTCTTTTCTTTTTTCTCTCGTGTCCCCCTTCTTCTGGGGGTTTTACTCTATTATATAGTCCTTCTTTATTCAATATTCCCGTCCACTTGTCTACCATCTAGCTTGGTACTTGAGTTTCTGTCTCCCCTCCCACAGCTTTTTTGATTTTCTGGGGTTAAAGGTGGTCGAAAACACTGTTTAGAGGTCTTCTCCACATTAATGCGGCCAGGAAAGCTGCTGTAATGCATTTAATGCGGTGGTAGCAGCTTTTTCCTTAGATATTTCTGCATCCTTATCTTTTCCGTGTACATTTGTAGTTTGTCTTCACTGCTGGAACTTCCTGGAAGGTGGGCTAGGGTAAGATGAGACCCACCTCACCGACATATGCCAGATCCGAGGAGGATACTTCTCTCGGACCAACACTCCTGGACATTTACATGCTTTACTATCAGTTATGAGGTTCCCCCACGATTTCTTCTCCTCGGACGTATTGTTGATAAAATGTGAGACTTAAGTCCAACATAAGGGCCCAAGTTTTTGTTCCTCCACAGTTATTTTTAGCACTACCATATACAAAAAGTGTGCAACATTGATGGTGGTACAGGTAAAAATTTTACCTACTTAGTTACCGTGCACAACCATTTAATATTTTTTATTCTCACCTCTCATTAAAATCATTTTCTTTTTCTTTTTTCCTCCGTTTCACTCATTCCCTCATTCTCGAATCTCAATAATAATAAAAAAACTCTCACCTCTCTTTCTCCATCGACGTCGTGGTCATACCGTGGGTGTGGAAGCTACCAAATGGTTAGAACGAAATGGTCTATAGCAGAGCTAACCAAGCTTGCCTCAACGAAAAGAATATATAGCACTTGGTGATTTTACAGAAGTTTGTCGGACATTGAAGAAGGTTAAATTCTAGATGCTTGGTTGGGAGATCTACAACCTACCACATGGGGATTATAATTAAGGTTCTAAAATGAATTTTAGGTGATGAAGATTGCTCTATATGCCTCACTTGGGATAGGGTTGTGAATTCCCTTTGTGATCAACAAATTGGTTGGATAGCTAAAACTTGTTATTTTTTATGGTTGACAATTCAATGTTATTTGCTGGGTTTGTGTTTGTGTTGTGGCTGATTTGGGGTGGGGTTGCTAGCTTTTTTGTTCTTCTTCCAATAGGAGTTTCACACTGGTGGTGGTGGTTAAGGATGACAATGGGGCGGGGCGGGGCGGGTTTGAAGGATGGGGTCTTCGCCCCCGCCCCCGCCCCGCATGACAAGGAAAATTTTTCTACCCCATCTCCGCCCCTTGGGGCCCCGCAAATCCTTGCCCCACCCTGTAAAACTCTGCTTTTTGTTAATTTGCCTTCAACTATTACAATTTTTTTCAATAAAACCTAATTCGTTAATAAAAATATACTTGAAATCACAAATAAATTTCTCCCATCAAATCAAACTAATTTTTAGCAAAAATTAAATAATATTATTAAAGTGTTTAACAGGACAATATCACAACAAAAACAAAAAATCTCATAATACAAAATCAAATGATTCAATAGTATATATATTTGTTTATAATAAAGACAAAAGAAAATGTTAAAATTAGTACCTTAATTTCCAACCTTGCTAGAGAGAAAAAAAAAAAAAAAAAAAGAGGCAGAAAGCCTTATTGGGTAGAATAAAATAAGCTGATGATATATTTGTTTAAATAGTAAGGTTTTAGGGTATGAAAAATTTACAATTTAACCCTTATCAATGAGGGTTGGGGTGGGGATGAGGTAGGTTAAGTCTAAAAAGTCTAAACCCATCTCCCACCCCGCCTTGTAGTGCGGGGCTAAAATCTTGTCCCATTCTCGTCCCACCACCTTTGTGGAACGGAGAAAACCAACGTGGGGCGAAGCGGGGAGGAGCAGGGAAAAATTGCCATCCCTAGTGGTGGTGCTTGAAGACAATGAAGAATAGAGAAAAAAATAAATTAATTAATTAGTTGTTTATTGTAGTATATATATTTTATTGTGTTAAAAGCTAAAATAAAACCATTAATGTTTGGTGTTTTGTAAAATAAGAAGGTAAAATGGATAAAGTAGCTTTTGATGGAGCCAAATAGCTAAAATTATGGCTTCACCAATGTAGATGCTCTTAATATACTAATATTAAAAATAAAAAAAATAAAAAAACTTTAGGGG
>JAXUIC010000591.1:0-26628 GCA_035136125.1 Quercus rubra
AAAGAAATTCGATTAGGGTTCATTCAAGCCAAAATAGGTCAGAAAAGGATGAGAATATGGAAAATAAAAATTATCGTTTCGTTTCGTTCCTACCAGACGCGGAGAAAAAAATTCCAAAAAAAATTAAAAAAAAGGAAAAAAATACCATTGTGGATTCATTTCAAGGAAAAATTGATTGGAGAATGATGAGAAAGAGAGAAAATAAAAATTATACATTCCGTTACGTTCCTAACCGACACGTAACAAAAAATTCCCAAAACAATAGCAAAATAATTGAAAAACTTAAAAAAATACTATTATGGCTTCATATCAAGCAAAATAGGTTGGGAAAGGACTGAGAAAGAGTGAAAATAAAAATTATGCTTCCGTTCCATTCTTACCCGAGGCGTGATAGAAAATTCTTAAAAAATGGCAAAAAAATTCAAAAAATTAAAAAATATCATTGTGGCTTCATTTTATGCCAAAATAGGCTTGAAAAGGCTGGGAAAGAGAGAAAATAAAAATTATAGTTCCATTTCGTTCCTATCCGACCCGAAATAGAAAATTCAAAAAAATAACAAAAAAATTAAAAAATACCATTATGAATTTATTTCAAGCCAAAATAGGTTGGAAATAGATGAGAAAGAGAGAAATAAAAATTATCGTTCCGTTCCTACCCGGTGTGCAACAGAAAATTCCAAAAAAAATTAAAAAAAGGAAAAAAATACCATTGTCGATTCATTTCAAGAAAAAAATTGATTGGAGAATGATGAGAAAGAGAGAAAATAAAAATTATACATCCGATACGTTCCTATCCGACACGTAAAAAAAAATTCCCAAAACAATAGCAAAATAATTAAAAATTATCGTTCCGTTCCGTTCCGTTCCTACCCGTTGTGGAATAGAAAATTCCAAAAAAAAAAAAGCTAAAAAATTCAAAAAATTAAAACAATACCATTACTGCCTCATTTCAAGGCAAAATAGGTTGGAAGAGGCTGAGAAAGAGAGAAAATAAAAAATTATTTTTCCATTTCATTCCTGCCCGATGGGTAATAGAAAATTCAAAGAAAATAACAAAAAAATTCAAAAAATTAAAAAACACCAATGTGGCTTCATTATAAGCCAAAATAGGTTTGAAAAGGCTGGGAAAGTGAGAAAATAAAAATTATCGTTTCGTTTCGTTCCTACCCGAAGTATAATAGAAAATTCCATAAAAATAGTAAAAAATTCAAAAAAATAAAAGAAATACGATAATGCTTCATTTCAAGCCAAAATAGGTGGGGAAATGATGAGAAATAGGGAAAATAAAAATTATCGTTTCCTTTCGTTTCTACCAGACGGGTAGAAGAAAATTCTAAAAAAATTTAAAAATAACATTGTGGATTCGTTTCAAGCCAAAATTGATTGGGGAAGGATGAGAAAGAGGGAAATAAAAATTATCGTTCCGTTTCGTTCCTACCCGATGTGTAATTGAAAATTCCAAAAACAAAAAGTAGCAAAAAAATTCAAAAAATTAAAACAATACCATTACTGCCCCATTTCAAGCCAAAATAAGTTGGAAGAGGCTGAGAAAAAGAGAAAATAAAAAATATTGTTCTGTTTCATTCCTGTCCGATGTGTACTAGAAAATTCCAAAAAAATAACAAAAAAATTCAAAAAATTAAAAAATATCAATGTGGCTTTATTATAAGCCAAAATAGGTTTGAAAAGGTTGGGAAAGAGAGAAAATAAAAATTATCCTTTCGTTTCGTTCCTACCCGAAGTGTAATAGAAAATTCCATAAAAATAGTAAAAAATTCAAAAAATAAAAGAAATACGATAATGGTTCATTTCAAGCCAAAATAGGTCGGAAAAGGATGAGAAATAGGGAAAATAAAAATTATCGTTTCGTTTCGTTCCTACCAGACGCGTAGAAGAAAATTCCAAAAAAATTTAAAAATTTAAAAATGCCATTGTGAATTCATTTCAAGCCAAAATTGATTGGAGAAGTATGAGAAAGAGGGAAAATAAAAATTATAATTCCGTTACGTTCCTATCCGACGCGTAACAGAAAATTCCCAAAAAAATAGCAAAATAATTCCAAAAATTTAAAAATACCATTATGACTTCATTTCAAGCCAAAATAGGTTGCAAAAGAATGAGAATGAGAGAAAATAGAAATTGTCCTTCCGTTCCATTCTTGCCCTAAGCGTGATAGAAAATTCTAAAAAAATGGCAAAAAAATTCAAAAAATTAAAAAATATCATTGTGGCATCATTTTAAGCCAAAGTAGGCTTGAAAAGGCTGTGAAAGAGAGAAAATAAAAATTATCGTTCCGTTCCGTTCCGTTCCGTTTCTACCTGATGTGTAATAGAAAATTCCAAAACAAAATAGCAAAAAAATTAAAAAAATTAAAAAAAATACCATTACTGCCTCATTTCAAGCCAAAATAGGTTGGAAGGGCCTGAGAAAGAGAGAAAATAAAAATTATTGCTCCGTTTTGTTCCTGCCCAATGCGTAATAGAAAATTTTAAAAAAAATCAAAAAAATTCAAAAAATTAAAAAATACCATTAAGAATTCATTTCAAGCCAAAATAGGTTGGAAAAAGATAAGAAAGAGAGAAACAAAAATTATCGTTCCATTCTGTTCTGTTCCTACCCTATGCGTAATAGAAAATTCCATAAAAATATTAGAAAATTCAAAAAAAAAAAAAAAAAAAAAACGATAATGGTTCATTTCAAGCCAAAATAGGTCGGAAAAGGATGAGAAATATGGAAAATAAAAATTACCGTTTCGTTTCGTTCCTACCAGACGCGCAGAAGAAAATTCCAAAAAAAATTAAAAAATTAAAAAATACCATTGTGGATTCATTTCAAGTCAAAATTGATTGGAAAATGATGAGAGAGAGAGAAAATAAAAATTATACATCTGTTAAGTTCCTATCCGACACGTAACAAAAAATTCCCAAAAAAATAGCAAAATAATTCAAAAAATTAAAAAATACCATTATAACTTCAATTCAAGCAAAAATAGGTTGGAAAAGTCTGAGAAAGAGTGAAAATAAAAATTATGCTTCCGTTCCATTCTTTCCCGAGGCGTGATAGAAAATTCTAAAAAAATGGCAAAAAAATTCAAAAAATTAAAAAATATCATTGTGGCTTTATTTTAAGCCAAAAATAGGCTTGAAAAGGCTGGGAAAGAGAGAAAATAAAAATTATAGTTCCGTTTCGTTCCTACCGATGCGTAATCGAAAATTCCAAAAAAATAACAGAAAAATTAAAAAATACCATTATGAATTCATTTCAAGCGAAAATAGGTTAGAAATAGATGAGAAAGAGGGAAATAAAAATTATTGTTCCGTTCCATTCCTACCCGATGTGTAATAGAAAATTCCAAAAAAAAAAAAAAAAGCAAAAAAATTCAAAAAATTAAAACAATACCATTACCGCCTCATTTCAAGCCAAAATAGGTTGGAAGAGGCTGAGAAAGAGAGAAAATAAAAAATATTGTTCCGTTTCGATCCTGCTCGATATGTAGTAGAAAATTCTAAAAAAATAACAAAAAAATTCAAAAAAATAAAAAGTACCAATGTGGCTTCATTATAAGCCAAAATAGGTTTGAAAATGCTGGGAAAGAGAAAATAAAAATTATCGTTTCGTTTCGTTCTTACCTGAAGTGTAATAGAAAATTCCATAAAAATAGTAAAAAATTAAAAAAATAAATGAAATACGATAATGGTTCATTTCAAGCCAAAATAGGTCGGAAAAGGATGAGAAATAGGGAAAATAAAAATTATCGTTTCGTTTCGTTCCAACCAGACGCGTAGAAGAAAATTCCATAAAAATTTAAAAAATTTAAAAATACCATTGTGAATTCATTTCAAGCCAAAATTGATTGGAGAAGGATGAGAAAGAGGGAAAATAAAAATTATAGTTCCGTTACGTTCCTATCCGACGCGTAACAGAAAATTCCCAAAAAAATAGCAAAATAATTTAAAAAATTAAAAAATACCATTATGGCTTCATTTCAAGCCAAAATAGGTTGGAAAAGACTGAGATTGAGAGAAAATAAAAATTATCCTTCCGTTCCATTCTTGCCCTAGGCGTGATAGAAAATTCTAAAAAAAGGGCAAAAAAAATTCAAAAAATTAAAAAATATCATTGCGGCTTCATTTTACGCCAAAGTAGGCTTGAAAAGGCTAGGAAAGAGAGAGAAAAAAAATTATCGTTCCGTTCCGTTCCTACCTGATGTGTAATAGAAAATTCCAAAACAAAATAGCAAAAAAATTTTAAAAATTTAAGAAATACCATTACTTCCTCATTTCAAGCCAAAATAGGATGGAAGAGGCTGAGAAAGAGAGAAAATTAAAATTATTGTTCCGTTTCTGATGCACACCAAGGAGCTGGAAATGTTGATCATACAAGTGGAAATGGAGCTGAATTTGCACAAGACCCTTTGTCATTTTCTAGTGGCCCAATTACAAGACTTAGAGCCAAACGTTTCAAGGAAGCACTAAATGGGCTTGTCCAAGAGATTTGGGCAGAGTCTAGAAAGACCAAGATGGGCTCAAATAATAATCAAGCCCTAGTCCATGTCATCAAAGCAATTGAAGAGGCTAATGCATGCAAATTCACAACCAGCATGGTCTGACCATAAAAGGGTGTGAATTTGTTAAGTTCCAAGGATATTAAATGTGAATTTGTTAAGTTCCAAGGATATTAAATGGGAAGATGTCTTGGTATTGGCTGGGCATGTTAATTCTAGTCATTTAGCCATTTTTGAAGTCCTAGAAAACTAAAAAACGTGGGAACTTGATCATATTAATCTTTGGTGTTGTTTTTGAAGTTTTAATTATGGTTTTTACCTATTCTTGGAGGGTTGTTCCAAGTATATATATCTGGTAGTACGAATTTTGAAAAGTATAGTTTGGTATTCAGAAATTATTCTCCTTGTGAGTCTTGTGATCCTCTTGGTTCTTAAAAGAACTCTTGAACTTATCAAGTTAAGCTTGTGGCGTTCAAACAACCAAACTTATCACCTTTGATTCTTGAGAGATTCTTAGGAATTCTTGGTGTGGCGTTTCAATTCTATCGTAGTCTTGATTTTCATTTGGTTAGGTGACGGGTCAAGGTTCAACAAATCTTGTCTACACGATCTTGGGGTTCCAAACCATCATTGTTATCGGGTTTCATCACAATTGTTGGTGAAGTTCATATCAGTTTCGTTCCTGCCCGATGCGTAATAGAAAAGACCAAAAAAATAACAAAAAAATTAAAAAAATTAAAAAATACCATTAAGAATTCATTTCAAGCCAAAATAGGTTGGAAAAAGATGAGAAAGAGAGAAACAAAAATTATCGTTCCATTCTGTTCCTTTCCTACCCGATGCGTAATAGAAAATTCCATAAAAATATTAAAAAATTCAAAAAAAAAAAAAAGAAATACGATTATAGTTCATTTCAAGCCAAAATAAGTCAGAAAAGGATGAGAGATATGGAAAATAAAAATTATCGTTTCGTTTCGTTCCTACCAGACGAGCAGAAGAAAATTCCAAAAAAAATTAAAAAATTAAAAAATACCATTGTGGATTCATTTCAAGCCAAAATTGATTGGAGAAGGATGAGAAAGAGATAAAATAAAAATTACACATCCGTTACGTTCCTATCCGACACATAACAAAAAATTCCCAAAAAAATAGCAAAATAATTCAAAAAATTAAAAAAAATACTACTATGGCCTCATTTCAAGCAAAAATAGGTTGGAAAAGACTGAGAAAGAGCGAAAATAAAAATTATGCTTCCGTTCCATTCTTACCCAAGGAGTGATAGAAAATTCTAAAAAAATGGCAAAAAAATTCAAAAAATTAAAAAATATCATTGTGGCTTCATTTTAAGCCCAAATAGGCTTGGAAAGGCTGGGAAAGGGAGAAAATAAAAATCATAGTTCCGTTTCGTTCCTATCCAACGCGTAATAGAAAATTCCCAAAAAATTAAAAAATATCATTATGAATTCATTTCAAGCCAAAATAGGTTGGAAATAGATGAGAAAGAGGGAAATAAAAATTATTGTTCCGTTCCGTTCCGTTCCTACCCGATGTGTAATAGAAAATTCCAAAAAAAAAAATAGCAAAAAAAATTCAAAAATTTAAAACAATACCATTACTGCCTCATTTCAGGCCAAAATAGGTTGGAAAAGGATGAGAAATAGGGAAAATAAAAATTATCGTTTCGTTTCGTTCCGACCAGACGCGTAGAAGAAAATTCCAAAAAAATTTAAAAAATTTAAAAATACCATTGTGAATTCATTTCAAGCCAAAATGGATTGGAGAAGGATGAGAAAGAGGGAAAATAAAAATTATAGTTCTGTTACATTCCTATCCGACGTGTAACAGAAAATTCCCAAAAAATAGCAAAATAATTTAAAAAATTAAAAAATATCATTGTGGCTTCATTTTAAGCCAAAGTAGGCCTGAAAAGGCTGGGAAAGAGAGAAAATAAAAATTATCGTTCCGTTCCTACCTGATGTGTAATAGAAAATTCCAAAACAAAATAGCAAAAAAATTAAAAAAAATTAAAAAAATACCATAACTGCCTCATTTCAAGCCAAAATAGGTTGGAAGAGGCTGAGAAAGAGAAAAAATAAAAATTATGGTTCCGTTTCGTTCCTGCCCGATGCGTAATTGAAAATTCCAAAAAAATAACAAAAAAATTCAAAAAATTAAAAATAACCATTAAGAATTCATTTTCAAGCCAAAATAGATTGGAAAAAGATGAGAAAGAGAGAAACAAAAATTATCGTTCCATTCTGTTCCATTCCTACCCGATGCGTAATAGAAAATACCATAAAAATAGTAAAAAATTCAAAAAAAAGAAAAAGAAATATGATTATGGTTCATTTCAAGCCAAAATAGGTCGGAAAAGGATGAGAAATATGGAAAATAAAAATTATCGTTTCGTTTCGTTCGTTCCTACCAGACGCGGAGAAGAAAATTCCAAAAAAAATTAAAAATTAAAAAATACCATTGTGGATACATTTCAAGCTAAAATTGATTGGAGAATGATGAGAAAGAGAGAAAATAAAAATTATACATCCGTTACATTCCTATCCGACACGTAACAAAAAATTCCCAAAAAAATAGCAAAATAATTCAAAAAATTAAAAAATACCATTATGGCTTCATTTCAAGCGAAAATAGGTTGGAAAAGATTGAGAAAGAGTGAAAATAAAAATTATGCTTCCGTTCCATTCTTACCCGAGGCGTGATAGAAAATTCTAAAAAAATGGCAAAAAAATTCAAAAAATTAAAAAATATCATTGTGGCTTCAGTTTAAGCCAAAATAGGCTTGAAAAGGCTTGGAAAGAGAGAAAATAAAAATTGTAGTTCCATTTCGTTCCTATCCGACCCGTAATAGAAAATTCGAAAAAAATACCAAAAAAAATTAAAAAATACCATTATGAATTCATTTCAAGCCAAAATAGGTTGGAAATAGATGAGAAAGAGAGAAATAAAAATTATCGTTCCGTTCCTACCCGGTGTGCAATAGAAAATTCCAAAAAAAAAAAGCTAAAAAATTCAAAAAATTAAAACAATACCATTACTGCCTCATTTCAAGCCAAAATGGGTTGGAAGAGGCTAGGAAAGAGAGAAAATAAAAATTATTGTTCCGTTTCGTTCCTGCCCGATGTGTAATAGAAAATTCCAAGAAAATAACAAAAAAATTCAAAAAATTAAAAAATACCAATGTGGCTTCATTATAAGCCAAAATAGGTTTGAAAAGGCTGGAAAACTTAGAAAATAAAAATTATCGTCTCGTTTCGTTCCTACCCGAAGTATAATAGAAAATTCCATAAAAATAGTAAAAAATTCAAAAAATAAAAAACATACGATAATGATTCATTTCAAGCCAAAATAGGTGGGGAAAGGATGAGAATTAGGGAAAATAAAAATTATCGTTTCGTTTCGCTTCTACCAGACGGGTAGAAGAAAATTCCAAAAAAATTTAAAAATAACATTGTGGATTCATTTCAAGGCAAAATTGATTGGAGAAGGATGAGAAAGAGGGAAAATAAAAATTATAGTTCCGTTACGTTCCTATCCGACGCGTAACAGAAAATTCCCAAAAAAATAGCAAAATAATTCAAAAAATTAAAAAATACCATTATGTCTTCATTTCAAGCCAAAATAGGTTGGAAAAGACCGAGAAGGAGAGAAAATAAAAATTATCCTTCCGTTCCATTCTTGCCCTAGGCGTGATAGAAAATTCTAAAAAAATGGCAAAAAAATTCAAAAAATTAAAAAATATCATTGTGGCTTCATTTTAAGCCAAAGTAGGCTTGAAAAGGCTGGAAAAGAGAGAAAATAAAAATTATCGTTCCGTTCCTACCTAATGTGTAATAGAAAACTCCAAAACAAAATAGCAAAAAAAATTAAAAAAAATACCATTACTGCCTCATTTGAAGCCAAAATAGGTTGGAAGAAGCTGAGAAAGAGAGAAAATAAAAATTATTGTTCCGTTTCGTTCCTGCCCGATGCGTAACAGAAAATTCCAAAATAAATAACAAAAAAATTCAAAAATTTAAAAAATACCATTAACAATTCATTTCAAGCCAAAATAGGCTGGAAAAAGATGAGAAAGAGAGAAACAAAAATTATAACTCCATTCTGTTACGTTCCTGCCCGATGCGTAATAGAAAATTCCATAAAAATAGTAAAAATTTCAAAAAATAAAAAAAGAAATACGATAATGTTCATTTCAAGCCAAAATAGGTCGGAGAAGGAAGAGAAATATGGAAAATAAAAATTACCGTTTCGTTTCGTTCCTATCAGACGCGCAGAAGAAAATTCCAGAAAAAATTAAAAAGAAGTAAAAAATACCATTGTGGATTCATTTCAAGCAAAAATTGATTGGAGAAGGATGAGAAAGAGAGAAAATAAAAATTATACATCCGTTACGTTCCTATCCGACAAGTAACAAAAAATTCCCAAAAAAATAGTAAAATAATTCAAAAAATTAAAAAATATCATTATGGCTTCATTTCAAGCAAAAATAGGTTGGAAAAGACAGAGAAAGAGAGAAAATAAAAATTATGCTTCCGTTCCATTCTTACCCGAGGCGTGATAGAAAATTCTAAAAAAATGGCAAAAAAATTCAAAAAATTAAAAAATACCAGTGTGGCTTCATTATAAGCCAAAATAGGTTTGAAAAGGCTGGGAAAGTGAGAAAATAAAAATTATCGTTTCGTTTCGTTCCTACCCGAAGTGTAATAGAAAATTCCATAAAAATTGTAATAAATTCAAAAAACAAAAAAACACGATACTGCCTCATTTCAAGCCAAAATAGGTGGGGAAAGGATGAGAAATATGGAAAATAAAAATTATCGTTTCGTTTCGTTTCTACCAGACGCGTAGAAGAAAATTCCAAAAAATTTAAAAATACCATTGTGGAGTCATTTCAAGCCAAAATTGATTGGAAAAGGATGAGAAGGAGGGAAAATAAAAATTATTGTCCCATTACATTCCTATCCGAAGCGTAACAGAAAATTCCCAAAAAAATAGCAAAATAATTAAAAAAATTAAAAAATACCATTATGGCTTCATTTCAAACCAAAATAGGTTGGAAAAAGATGAGAAAGAGAGAAACAAAAATTATTGTTCTCTTCTATTACGTTCTTGCCCGATGCGTAATAGAAAATTCCAAAATAAAATAGCAAAAAAATTAAAAAAATACCATTACTGCCTCATTTGAAACCAAAATAGGTTGGAAGAGGCTGAGAAAGAGAAAATAAAAAATATTGTTCCGTTTCGTTCCTGCCCGATGCGTAATAGAAAATTCCAAAAAAATAACAAAAAAAATTTAAAAAATTAAAAAATACCACTAACAATTCATTTCAACCCAAAATAGGTTGGAAAAAGATGAGAGAGAGAGAAACAAAAATTATCGTTCCATTCTGTTACGTTCCTGCCCGATGCGTAATAGAAAATTCCATAAAAATAGTAAAAAATTCGAAAAAAAGAAAAGAAATTCGATTAGGGTTCATTTCATGCCAAAATAGTACGGAAAAGGATGAGAAATATGGAAAATAAAAATTATCGTTTCGTTTCGTTCCTACCAGACGCGCAGAAGAAAATTCCAAAAAAAATTAAAAAAAGGAAAAAATACCATTGTGGATTCATTTCAAGCAAAAATTGATTGGAGAATGATGAGAAAGAGAGAAAATAAAAATTATACATCCGATACGTTCCTATCCGACACGTAACAAAAAATTCCCAAAACAATAGCAAAATAATTGAAAAATTAAAAAAATACCATTATGGCTTCATTTCAAGCGAAAATAGGTTGGAAAAGATTGAGAAAGAGTGAAAATAAAAATTATGCTTCCGTTCCATTCTTACCCGAGGCGTGATAGAAAATTCTAAAAAAATGGCAAAAAAATTCAAAAAATTAAAAAATATCATTGTGGCTTCAGTTTAAGCCAAAATAGGCTTGAAAAGGCTTGGAAAGAGAGAAAATAAAAATTGTAGTTCCATTTCGTTCCTATCCAACCCGTAATAGAAAATTCGAAAAAAATACCAAAAAAAATTAAAAAATACCATTATGAATTCATTTCAAGCCAAAATAGGTTGGAAATAGATGAGAAAGAGAGAAATAAAAATTATCGTTCCGTTCCTACCCGGTGTGCAATAGAAAATTCCAAAAAAAAAAGCTAAAAAATTCAAAAAATTAAAACAATACCATTACTGCCTCATTTCAAGCCAAAATGGGTTGGAAGAGGCTAGGAAAGAGAGAAAATAAAAATTATTGTTCCGTTTCGTTCCTGCCCGATGTGTAATAGAAAATTCCAAGAAAATAACAAAAAAATTCAAAAAATTAAAAAATACCAATGTGGCTTCATTATAAGCCAAAATAGGTTTGAAAAGGCTGGAAAAGTGAGAAAATAAAAATCATCGTCTCGTTTCGTTCCTACCCGAAGTATAATAGAAAATTCCATAAAAATAGTAAAAAATTCAAAAAATAAAAAACATACGATAATGATTCATTTCAAGCCAAAATAGGTGGGGAAAGGATGAGAATTAGGGAAAATAAAAATTATCGTATCGTTTCGCTTCTACCAGACGGGTAGAAGAAAATTCCAAAAAAATTTAAAAATAACATTGTGGATTCATTTCAAGGCAAAATTGATTGGAGAAGGATGAGAAAGAGGGAAAATAAAAATTATAGTTCCGTTACGTTCCTGTCCGACGCGTAACAGAAAATTCCCAAAAAAATAGCAAAATAATTCAAAAAATTAAAAAATACCATTATGTCTTCATTTCAAGCCAAAATAGGTTGGAAAAGACCGAGAAGGAGAGAAAATAAAAATTATCCTTCCGTTCCATTCTTGCCCTAGGCGTGATAGAAAATTCTAAAAAAATGGCAAGAAAATTCAAAAAATTAAAAAATATCATTGTGGCTTCATTTTAAGCCAAAGTAGGCTTGAAAAGGCTGGAAAAGAGAGAAAATAAAAATTATCGTTCCGTTCCGTTCCGTTCCTACCTAATGTGTAATAGAAAACTCCAAAACAAAATAGCAAAAAAATTAAAAAAAATACCATTACTGCCTCATTTGAAGCCAAAATAGGTTGGAAGAAGCTGAGAAAGAGAGAAAATAAAAATTATTGTTCCGTTTCGTTCCTGCCCGATGCGTAACAGAAAATTCCAAAAAAAATAACAAAAAAATTCAAAAAATTAAAAAATACCAGTGTGGCTTCATTATAAGCCAAAATAGGTTTGAAAAGGCTGGGAAAGTGAGAAAATAAAAATTATCGTTTCGTTTCGTTCCTACCCGAAGTGTAATAGAAAATTCCATAAAAATTGTAATAAATTCAAAAAACAAAAAAACACGATACTGCCTCATTTCAAGCCAAAATAGGTGGGGAAAGGATGAGAAATATGGAAAATAAAAATTATCGTTTCGTTTCGTTTCTACCAGACGCGTAGAAGAAAATTCCAAAAAATTTAAAAATACCATTGTGGAGTCATTTCATGCCAAAATTGATTGGAAAAGGATGAGAAGGAGGGAAAATAAAAATTATTGTTCCGTTACGTTCCTATCCGAAGCGTAACAGAAAATTCCCAAAAAATAGCAAAATAATTAAAAAAATTAAAAAATACCATTATGGCTTCATTTCAAACCAAAATAGGTTGGAAAAAGATGAGAAAGAGAGAAACAAAAATTATTGTTCTCTTCTGTTACGTTCTTGCCCGATGCGTAATAGAAAATTCCATAAAAATAGTAAAAAATTCAAAAAAAAAAAAAAGAAATACGATTATGGTTCATTTCAAGCCAAAACAGGTCGGAAAATGATGAGAAATATGGAAAATAAAAATTATCGTTTCGTTTCGTTTCGTTCCTACCAGACGCGCAGAAGAAAATTCCAAAAAAAATTAAAAAAAGTAAAAAATACTATTGTGGATTCATTTCAAGCAAAAATTGATTGGAGTAGGATGAGAAAGAGAGAAAATAAAAATTATACATCCGTTACGTTCCTATCCGACAAGTAACAAAAAATTCCCAAAAATATAGTAAAATAATTTAAAAAATTAAAAAATACCGTTATGGCTTCATTTCAAGCAAAAATAGGTTGGAAAAGACTGAGAAAGAGTGAAAATAAAAATTATGCTTCCATTCCATTCTTACCCGAGGCATGATAGAAAATTCTAAAAAAATGGCAAAAAAAATTCAAAAAATTCAAAAATATCATTGTGGCTTCATTTTAAGCCAAAATAGGCTTGAAAAGGCTGGGAAAGAGAGAAAATAAAATTATAGTTCCGTTTCATTCCTATCCGACGCGTAACAGAAAATTCCCAAAAAAATAGTAAAATAATTCAAAAAATTAAAAAATACCATTATGGCTTCATTTCAAGACGAAATAGGTTGGAAAAGACCGGGAATGAGAGAAAATAAAAATTATCCTTCCGTTCCATTCTTGCCCTAGGCATGATAAAAAACTCTAAAAAAAGGCCAAAAAATTCAAAAAATTAATAAATATCATTGTGGCTTTATTTTAAGCCAAAGTAGGCTTGAAAAGGCTGGGAAAGAGAGAAAACAAAAATTATCGTTCCGTTCCGTTCCGTTCCTACCTAATGTGTAATAGAAAATTCCAAAATAAAATAGCAAAAAAATTAAAAAAATACCATTACTGCCTCATTTGAAACCAAAATAGGTTGGAAGTGGCTGAGAAAGAGAAAATAAAAATTATTGTTCCGTTTCGTTCCTGCCCGATGCGTAATAGAAAATTCCAAAAAAATAACAAAAAAATTTAAAAGATTAAAAAATACCATTAACAATTCATTTCAAGCCAAAATAGGTTGGAAAAAGATGAGAGAGAGAGAAACAAAAATTATCGTTCCATTCTGTTACGTTCCTGCCCGATGCGTAATAGAAAATTCAACAAAAATAGTAAAAAATTCAAAAAAAAAAAAAAAAGAAATTCGATTAGGGTTCATTCAAGCCAAAATAGGTCAGAAAAGGATGAGAAATATGGAAAATAAAAATTATCGTTTCGTTTCGTTCCTACCAGACGCGGAGAAAAAAATTCCAAAAAAAATTAAAAAAAAGGAAAAAATACCATTGTGGATTCATTTCAAGGAAAAATTGATTGGAGAATGATGAGAAAGAGAGAAAATAAAAATTATACATCCGTTACGTTCCTAACCGACACGTAACAAAAAATTCCCAAAACAATAGCAAAATAATTGAAAAACTTAAAAAAATACTATTATGGCTTCATATCAAGCAAAAATAGGTTGGGAAAGACTGAGAAAGAGTGAAAATAAAAATTATGCTTCCGTTCCATTCTTACCCGAGGCGTGATAGAAAATTCTTAAAAAATGGCAAAAAAATTCAAAAAATTAAAAAATATCATTGTGGCTTCATTTTATGCCAAAATAGGCTTGAAAAGGCTGGGAAAGAGAGAAAATAAAAATTATAGTTCCATTTCGTTCCTATCCGACCCGAAATAGAAAATTCAAAAAAAATAACAAAAAAATTAAAAAATACCATTATGAATTTATTTCAAGCCAAAATAGGTTGGAAATAGATGAGAAAGAGAGAAATAAAAATTATCGTTCCGTTCCTACCCGGTGTGCAACAGAAAATTCCAAAAAAAATTAAAAAAAGGAAAAAAAATACCATTGTCGATTCATTTCAAGAAAAAAATTGATTGGAGAATGATGAGAAAGAGAGAAAATAAAAATTATACATCCGATACGTTCCTATCCGACACGTAAAAAAAAATTCCCAAAACAATAGCAAAATAATTAAAAATTATCGTTCCGTTCCGTTCCGTTCCTACCCGTTGTGGAATAGAAAATTCCAAAAAAAAAAAAGCTAAAAAATTCAAAAAATTAAAACAATACCATTACTGCCTCATTTCAAGGCAAAATAGGTTGGAAGAGGCTGAGAAAGAGAGAAAATAAAAATTATTTTCCATTTCATTCCTGCCCGATGGGTAATAGAAAATTCAAAGAAAATAACAAAAAAATTCAAAAAATTAAAAAACACCAATGTGGCTTCATTATAAGCCAAAATAGGTTTGAAAAGGCTGGGAAAGTGAGAAAATAAAAATTATCGTTTCGTTTCGTTCCTACCCGAAGTATAATAGAAAATTCCATAAAAATAGTAAAAAATTCAAAAAATAAAAGAAATACGATAATGCTTCATTTCAAGCCAAAATAGGTGGGGAAATGATGAGAAATAGGGAAAATAAAAATTATCGTTTCCTTTCGTTTCTACCAGACGGGTAGAAGAAAATTCTAAAAAAATTTAAAAATAACATTGTGGATTCGTTTCAAGCCAAAATTGATTGGGGAAGGATGAGAAAGAGGGAAATAAAAATTATCGTTCCGTTTCGTTCCTACCCGATGTGTAATTGAAAATTCCAAAAACAAAAAGTAGCAAAAAAATTCAAAAAATTAAAACAATACCATTACTGCCCCATTTCAAGCCAAAATAAGTTGGAAGAGGCTGAGAAAAAGAGAAAATAAAAAATATTGTTCTGTTTCATTCCTGTCCGATGTGTACTAGAAAATTCCAAAAAAATAACAAAAAAATTCAAAAAATTAAAAAATATCAATGTGGCTTTATTATAAGCCAAAATAGGTTTGAAAAGGTTGGGAAAGAGAGAAAATAAAAATTATCCTTTCGTTTCGTTCCTACCCGAAGTGTAATAGAAAATTCCATAAAAATAGTAAAAAATTCAAAAAATAAAAGAAATACGATAATGGTTCATTTCAAGCCAAAATAGGTCGGAAAAGGATGAGAAATAGGGAAAATAAAAATTATCGTTTCGTTTCGTTCCTACCAGACGCGTAGAAGAAAATTCCAAAAAAATTTAAAAATTTAAAAATGCCATTGTGAATTCATTTCAAGCCAAAATTGATTGGAGAAGTATGAGAAAGAGGGAAAATAAAAATTATAATTCCGTTACGTTCCTATCCGACGCGTAACAGAAAATTCCCAAAAAAATAGCAAAATAATTCCAAAAATTTAAAAATACCATTATGACTTCATTTCAAGCCAAAATAGGTTGCAAAAGAATGAGAATGAGAGAAAATAGAAATTGTCCTTCCGTTCCATTCTTGCCCTAAGCGTGATAGAAAATTCTAAAAAAATGGCAAAAAAATTCAAAAAATTAAAAAATATCATTGTGGCATCATTTTAAGCCAAAGTAGGCTTGAAAAGGCTGTGAAAGAGAGAAAATAAAAATTATCGTTCCGTTCCGTTCCGTTCCGTTTCTACCTGATGTGTAATAGAAAATTCCAAAACAAAATAGCAAAAAAATTAAAAAAATTAAAAAAAATACCATTACTGCCTCATTTCAAGCCAAAATAGGTTGGAAGGGCCTGAGAAAGAGAGAAAATAAAAATTATTGCTCCGTTTTGTTCCTGCCCAATGCGTAATAGAAAATTTTAAAAAAAAATCAAAAAAATTCAAAAAATTAAAAAATACCATTAAGAATTCATTTCAAGCCAAAATAGGTTGGAAAAAGATAAGAAAGAGAGAAACAAAAATTATCGTTCCATTCTGTTCTGTTCCTACCCTATGCGTAATAGAAAATTCCATAAAAATATTAGAAAATTCAAAAAAAAAAAAAAAAAAAAACGATAATGGTTCATTTCAAGCCAAAATAGGTCGGAAAAGGATGAGAAATATGGAAAATAAAAATTACCGTTTCGTTTCGTTCCTACCAGACGCGCAGAAGAAAATTCCAAAAAAAATTAAAAAATTAAAAAATACCATTGTGGATTCATTTCAAGTCAAAATTGATTGGAAAATGATGAGAGAGAGAGAAAATAAAAATTATACATCTGTTAAGTTCCTATCCGACACGTAACAAAAAATTCCCAAAAAAATAGCAAAATAATTCAAAAAATTAAAAAATACCATTATAACTTCAATTCAAGCAAAAATAGGTTGGAAAAGTCTGAGAAAGAGTGAAAATAAAAATTATGCTTCCGTTCCATTCTTTCCCGAGGCGTGATAGAAAATTCTAAAAAAATGGCAAAAAAATTCAAAAAATTAAAAAATATCATTGTGGCTTTATTTTAAGCCAAAATAGGCTTGAAAAGGCTGGGAAAGAGAGAAAATAAAAATTATAGTTCCGTTTCGTTCCTACCGATGCGTAATCGAAAATTCCAAAAAAATAACAGAAAAATTAAAAAATACCATTATGAATTCATTTCAAGCGAAAATAGGTTAGAAATAGATGAGAAAGAGGGAAATAAAAATTATTGTTCCGTTCCATTCCTACCCGATGTGTAATAGAAAATTCCAAAAAAAAAAAAAAGCAAAAAAATTCAAAAAATTAAAACAATACCATTACCGCCTCATTTCAAGCCAAAATAGGTTGGAAGAGGCTGAGAAAGAGAGAAAATAAAAAATATTGTTCCGTTTCGATCCTGCTCGATATGTAGTAGAAAATTCTAAAAAAATAACAAAAAAATTCAAAAAAATAAAAAGTACCAATGTGGCTTCATTATAAGCCAAAATAGGTTTGAAAATGCTGGGAAAGAGAAAATAAAAATTATCGTTTCGTTTCGTTCTTACCTGAAGTGTAATAGAAAATTCCATAAAAATAGTAAAAAATTAAAAAAATAAATGAAATACGATAATGGTTCATTTCAAGCCAAAATAGGTCGGAAAAGGATGAGAAATAGGGAAAATAAAAATTATCGTTTCGTTTCGTTCCAACCAGACGCGTAGAAGAAAATTCCATAAAAATTTAAAAAATTTAAAAATACCATTGTGAATTCATTTCAAGCCAAAATTGATTGGAGAAGGATGAGAAAGAGGGAAAATAAAAATTATAGTTCCGTTACGTTCCTATCCGACGCGTAACAGAAAATTCCCAAAAAAATAGCAAAATAATTTAAAAAATTAAAAAATACCATTATGGCTTCATTTCAAGCCAAAATAGGTTGGAAAAGACTGAGATTGAGAGAAAATAAAAATTATCCTTCCGTTCCATTCTTGCCCTAGGCGTGATAGAAAATTCTAAAAAAAGGGCAAAAAAAATTCAAAAAATTAAAAAATATCATTGCGGCTTCATTTTACGCCAAAGTAGGCTTGAAAAGGCTAGGAAAGAGAGAGAAAAAAAATTATCGTTCCGTTCCGTTCCTACCTGATGTGTAATAGAAAATTCCAAAACAAAATAGCAAAAAAATTTTAAAAATTTAAGAAATACCATTACTTCCTCATTTCAAGCCAAAATAGGATGGAAGAGGCTGAGAAAGAGAGAAAATTAAAATTATTGTTCCGTTTCTGATGCACACCAAGGAGCTGGAAATGTTGATCATACAAGTGGAAATGGAGCTGAATTTGCACAAGACCCTTTGTCATTTTCTAGTGGCCCAATTACAAGACTTAGAGCCAAACGTTTCAAGGAAGCACTAAATGGGCTTGTCCAAGAGATTTGGGCAGAGTCTAGAAAGACCAAGATGGGCTCAAATAATAATCAAGCCCTAGTCCATGTCATCAAAGCAATTGAAGAGGCTAATGCATGCAAATTCACAACCAGCATGGTCTGACCATAAAAGGGTGTGAATTTGTTAAGTTCCAAGGATATTAAATGTGAATTTGTTAAGTTCCAAGGATATTAAATGGGAAGATGTCTTGGTATTGGCTGGGCATGTTAATTCTAGTCATTTAGCCATTTTTGAAGTCCTAGAAAACTAAAAAACGTGGGAACTTGATCATATTAATCTTTGGTGTTGTTTTTGAAGTTTTAATTATGGTTTTTACCTATTCTTGGAGGGTTGTTCCAAGTATATATATCTGGTAGTACGAATTTTGAAAAGTATAGTTTGGTATTCAGAAATTATTCTCCTTGTGAGTCTTGTGATCCTCTTGGTTCTTAAAAGAACTCTTGAACTTATCAAGTTAAGCTTGTGGCGTTCAAACAACCAAACTTATCACCTTTGATTCTTGAGAGATTCTTAGGAATTCTTGGTGTGGCGTTTCAATTCTATCGTAGTCTTGATTTTCATTTGGTTAGGTGACGGGTCAAGGTTCAACAAATCTTGTCTACACGATCTTGGGGTTCCAAACCATCATTGTTATCGGGTTTCATCACAATTGTTGGTGAAGTTCATATCAGTTTCGTTCCTGCCCGATGCGTAATAGAAAAGACCAAAAAAATAACAAAAAAATTAAAAAAATTAAAAAATACCATTAAGAATTCATTTCAAGCCAAAATAGGTTGGAAAAAGATGAGAAAGAGAGAAACAAAAATTATCGTTCCATTCTGTTCCTTTCCTACCCGATGCGTAATAGAAAATTCCATAAAAATATTAAAAAATTCAAAAAAAAAAAAAGAAATACGATTATAGTTCATTTCAAGCCAAAATAAGTCAGAAAAGGATGAGAGATATGGAAAATAAAAATTATCGTTTCGTTTCGTTCCTACCAGACGAGCAGAAGAAAATTCCAAAAAAAATTAAAAAATTAAAAAATACCATTGTGGATTCATTTCAAGCCAAAATTGATTGGAGAAGGATGAGAAAGAGATAAAATAAAAATTACACATCCGTTACGTTCCTATCCGACACATAACAAAAAATTCCCAAAAAAATAGCAAAATAATTCAAAAAATTAAAAAAAATACTACTATGGCCTCATTTCAAGCAAAAATAGGTTGGAAAAGACTGAGAAAGAGCGAAAATAAAAATTATGCTTCCGTTCCATTCTTACCCAAGGAGTGATAGAAAATTCTAAAAAAATGGCAAAAAAATTCAAAAAATTAAAAAATATCATTGTGGCTTCATTTTAAGCCCAAATAGGCTTGGAAAGGCTGGGAAAGGGAGAAAATAAAAATCATAGTTCCGTTTCGTTCCTATCCAACGCGTAATAGAAAATTCCCAAAAAATTAAAAAATATCATTATGAATTCATTTCAAGCCAAAATAGGTTGGAAATAGATGAGAAAGAGGGAAATAAAAATTATTGTTCCGTTCCGTTCCGTTCCTACCCGATGTGTAATAGAAAATTCCAAAAAAAAAAATAGCAAAAAAAATTCAAAAATTTAAAACAATACCATTACTGCCTCATTTCAGGCCAAAATAGGTTGGAAAAGGATGAGAAATAGGGAAAATAAAAATTATCGTTTCGTTTCGTTCCGACCAGACGCGTAGAAGAAAATTCCAAAAAAATTTAAAAAATTTAAAAATACCATTGTGAATTCATTTCAAGCCAAAATGGATTGGAGAAGGATGAGAAAGAGGGAAAATAAAAATTATAGTTCTGTTACATTCCTATCCGACGTGTAACAGAAAATTCCCAAAAAATAGCAAAATAATTTAAAAAATTAAAAAATATCATTGTGGCTTCATTTTAAGCCAAAGTAGGCCTGAAAAGGCTGGGAAAGAGAGAAAATAAAAATTATCGTTCCGTTCCTACCTGATGTGTAATAGAAAATTCCAAAACAAAATAGCAAAAAAATTAAAAAAAATTAAAAAAATACCATAACTGCCTCATTTCAAGCCAAAATAGGTTGGAAGAGGCTGAGAAAGAGAAAAAATAAAAATTATGGTTCCGTTTCGTTCCTGCCCGATGCGTAATTGAAAATTCCAAAAAAATAACAAAAAAATTCAAAAAATTAAAAATAACCATTAAGAATTCATTTTCAAGCCAAAATAGATTGGAAAAAGATGAGAAAGAGAGAAACAAAAATTATCGTTCCATTCTGTTCCATTCCTACCCGATGCGTAATAGAAAAATACCATAAAAATAGTAAAAAATTCAAAAAAAAGAAAAAGAAATATGATTATGGTTCATTTCAAGCCAAAATAGGTCGGAAAAGGATGAGAAATATGGAAAATAAAAATTATCGTTTCGTTTCGTTTCGTTCCTACCAGACGCGGAGAAGAAAATTCCAAAAAAAATTAAAAAATTAAAAAATACCATTGTGGATACATTTCAAGCTAAAATTGATTGGAGAATGATGAGAAAGAGAGAAAATAAAAATTATACATCCGTTACATTCCTATCCGACACGTAACAAAAAAATTCCCAAAAAAATAGCAAAATAATTCAAAAAATTAAAAAATACCATTATGGCTTCATTCAAGCAAAAATAGGTTGGAAAAGACTGATAAAGAGTGAAAATAAAAATTATGCTTCCGTTCCATTCTTACCCGAGGCGTGATAGAAAATTCTAAAAAAATGGCAAAAAAATTCAAAAATTTAAAAAATATCATTGTGGCTTCATTTTAAGCCAAAATAGGCTTGAAAAGGTTGGGAAAGAGAGAAAATAAAAATTGTCGTTCCGTTTCGTTCCTATCCGACGCGTAATAGAAAATTCAAAAAAAATAACAAAAAAATTAAAAAATACCATTATGAATTCATTTCAAGCCAAAATAGGTTGGAAATAGATGAGAACGAGCGAAATAAAAATTATCGTTCCGTTCCGTTCCTACCCGATGTGTAATAGAAAATTCCAAAAAAAAAAAAATAGCAAAAAAATTCAAAAAATTAAAACAATACCATTACTGCCTCATTTCAAACAAAAATAGGTTGGAAGAGGCTGAGAAATAGTGAAAATAAAAAAATATTGTTCCGTTTCGATCCTGCCCGATGTGTAGTAGAAAACTCCAAAAAAATAACAAAAAAATTCAAAAAATTAAAAAATACCAATGTGGCTTCATTATAAGCCAAAATAGGTTTGAAAAGGCTGGGAAAGAGAGAAAATAAAAATTATCGTTTCGTTTCGTTTCGTTCCTACCCGAAGTTTAATATAAAATTCCATAAAAATAATAAAAAATTCAAAAAATAAAAGAAATACGATAATGGTTCATTTCAAGCCAAAATAGGTCGGAAAAGGATGAAAAATAGGGAAAATAAAAATTATCATTTCGTTTCGTTACAACCAAACGCGTAGAAGAAAATTCCAAAAAAATTTAAAAAATTTAAAAATACCATGGTGAATTCATTTCAAGCCAAAATTGGTTGGAGAAGGATGAGAAAGAGGAAAATAAAAATTATAGTTCCGTTACGTTCCTATCCGACACGTAACAGAAAATTCCCAAAAAAAATAGCTAAATAATTCAAAAAAGGAAAAAAATACCATTACGGCTTCATTTCTAGCCAAAATAGGTTGGAAAAGACGGAGAATGAGAGAAAATAAAAATTATCCTTCCGCTCCATTCTTGCACGAGGCAAGATAGAAAATTCTAAAAAAGGGCAAAAAAATTCAAAAAATTAAAAAATATCATTGTGGCTTCATTTTAGGCCAAAGTAGGCTTGAAAAGGCTGGGAAAGAGAGAAAATAAAACTTATCGTTCCGTTCCTACCTGATGTGTAATAGAAAATTCCAAACAAAATAGCAAAAAAATTAAAAAAATACCATTACGGCCTCATTTCCAGCCAAAATAGGTTGGAAGAGGCTGAGAAAGAGAGAAAATAAAAATTATAGTTCTGTTTCGTTTCTATCCGACGCGTAATAGAAAATTCCAAAAAAATAACAAAAAAATTAAAAATACCATTATGAATTAATTTCAAGCCAAAATAGGTTGGAAATAGATGAGAAAGAGGGAAATAAAAATTATCGTTCCGTTCCGTTCCTACCCGATGTGTAATAGAAAATTCCAAAAAAAAAATAGCAAAAAATTCAAAAAATTAAAACAATACCATTACTGCCTCATTTCAAGTCAAAATAGGTTGGAAGAGGCTGAGAAAGGGAGAAAATAAAAATTATTGTTCTGTTTCGTTCCTACCCGATTCGTATAGAAAATTCCAAAAAAAATAACAAAAAAATTTAAAAATTCAAAAATACCATTAAGAATTCATTTCAAGCCAAAATAGGTTGGAAAAAAAATGAGAAAGAGAGAAACAAAAATTATCGTTCCATTCTATTCCGTTCCTACCCGATGCGTAATAGAAAATTCCATAAAAATAGTAAAAAAAATCGAAAAAAAGAAAAGAAATACGATTTATGGTTCATTTCAAGCCAAAATTGGTCGGACACGGATGTGAAATATGGAAAATAAAAGTTATTGTTTCGTTCGTTCCTACCAAACGCGCAAAAGAAAATTCCAAAAAAAATTAAATAATTAAAAAAATACCATTGTAGATTCATTTCAAGCCAAAATTGGTTGCAGAAGGATGAGAAAGAGAGAAAATAAAAATTATACATCCATTACGTTCCTATCCGACATGTTACAAAAAATTCCCAAAAAATAGCAAAATAATTAAAAAAATTATAAAGTACCATTACGGGTTCATTTCAAGCAAAAATAGGTAGGAAAAGACTGAGAAGGAGTGAAAATAAAAATTATGCTTCCGTTCCAAACTTACCCCGAGGCGTGATAGAAAATTCTAAAAAAATGGCAAAAAAATTTAATAAATTAAAAACTATCAATGTGGCTTCATTTTAAGCCAAAATAGGCTTGAAAAGGCTGGGAAAGAGAGAAAATAAAAATTATAGTTCCGTTTCGTTCCTATCCGACGCGTAATAGAAAAGTCCAAAAAAATAACAAAAAAAATTAAAAAAATACCACTATGAATTCATTTCAACCCAAAATAGGTTGGAAATAGATGAGAAAGAGGGAAATAAAAATTATCGTTCCGTTCCGTTCCTACCCGATGTGTAATAAAAAATTCCAAAAAAAAAAATAGCAAAAAAATTCAAAAATTAAAACAATACCATTACTGCCTCATTTCAAGCCAAAATAGGTTGGAACAGGCTGAGAAAGAGAGAAAATAAAATTGTAGTTCCGTTACGTTCCTATCCGACGCGTAACAGAAAATTCCCAAAAAAATAGCTAAATAATTAAAAAAATTAAAAAAATACCATTGCGGCTTCATTTCAAGCCAAAATAGGATGGAAAAGACAGAGAATAAGAAAAAATAAAAGTTATCCTTCCGTTCCATTCTTGCCCTAGGCATGATAGAAAATTGTTAAAAAAGGGCAAAAATTTCAAAAAATACAAAAATATCATTGTGGCTTCATTTTAAGCCAAAGTAGGCTTGAAAAGGCTGGGAAAGAGAGAAAATAAAAATTATCGTTCCGTTCCGTTCCGTTCCGTTCCAACCTGATGTGTAATAGAAAATTCCAAAACAAAATAGCAAAGAAAATTAAAAAATACCATTTCTGCCTCATTTCAAGCCAAAATAGGTTGGAAGAGGCTGAGAAAGAGTGTAAATAAAAATTATTGTTCCGTTTAGTTCCTGCCCGATGCGTAATAGAAACTTCCAAAAAAATAACAAAAAAATTCAAAAAATTAAAAAATACCATTAAGAATTCATATCAAGCCAAAATAGGTTGGAAAAAAATGAGAAAGAGAGAAACAAAAATTATCGTTCCATTCTGTTCCGTTCCTACCCGATGCGTAATAGAAAATTCCATAAAAATAGTAAAAAATTCAAAAAAAAAAAAAAAAAGAAATACGATTATGGTTCATTTCAAGCCAAAACAGGTCGGAAAATGATGAAAAATATGGAAAATAAAAATTATCGTTTCGTTTCGTTCCTACCAGATGCGCAGAAGAAAATTCCAAAAAAAATTAAAAAAAGTAAAAAATACTATTGTGGATTCATTTCAAGCAAAAATTGATTGGAGTAGGATGAGAAAGAGAGAAAATAAAAATTATACATCCGTTACGTTCCTATCCGACAAGTAACAAAAAATTCCAAAAATATAGTAAAATAATTCAAAAAATTAAAAAATACCATTATAGCTTCATTTCAAGCAAAAATAGGTTGGAAAGACTGAGAAAGAGCGAAAATAAAAATTATGCTTCCATTCCATTCTTACCCGAGGCATGATAGAAAATTCTAAAAAAAATGGCAAAAAAATTCAAAAAATTAAAAAATCTCATTGTAGCTTCATTTTAAGCCAAAAATAGGCTTGAAAAGGCTGGGAAAGAGAGAAAATAAAATTATAGTTCCGTTTCATTCCTATTCGACGCGTAACAGAAAATTCCCAAAAAAATAGTAAAATAATTCAAAAAATTAAAAAATACCATTATGGCTTCATTTCAAGACAAAATAGGTTGGAAAAGACCGAGAATGAGAGAAAATAAAAATTAATCCTTCCGTTCCATTCTTGCCCTAGGCATGATAAAAAAACTCTAAAAAAAGGCCAAAAAAATTCAAAAAATTAAAAAATATCATTGTGGCTTCATTTTAAGCCAAAGTAGGCTTGAAAAGGCTGGGAAAGAGAGAAAATAAAAATTGTCGTTCCGTTCCGTTCCGTTCCGTTCCTACCTAATGTGTAATAGAAAATTCCAAAACAAAATAGCAAAAAATTAAAAAAAATACCATTACTGCCTCATTTGAAGCCAAATAGGATGGAAGAGGCTGCGAAAGAGAAAATAAAAATTATTGTACCGTTTCGCTCCTGCCCGATGCGTAATAGAAAATACCAAAAAAAATAACAAAAAAATTTTAAAGATTAAAAAATACCATTAACAATTCATTTCAAGCCAAAATAGGTTGGAAAAAGATGAGAGAGAGAGAAACAAAAAATTATCGTTCCATTCTGTTACGTTCCTGCCCGATGCGTAATAGAAAATTCAATAAAAATAGTAAAAAATTCAAAAAAAAGAAAGAAATTCGATTAGGGTTCATTTCAAGCCAAAATAGGTCGGAAAAGGATGAGAAATATGGAAAATAAAAATTATCGTTTCGTTTCGTTCCTACCAGACGCGGAGAAAAAAATTCCAAAAAAAATTAAAAAAAGGAAAAAATACCATTGTGGATTCATTTCAAGGAAAAATTGATTGGAGAATGATGAGAAAGAGAGAAAATAAAAATTATACATCCGTTGCGTTCCTACCGACACGTCACAAAAAATTCCCAAAACAATAGCAAAATAATTGAAAAAATTAAAAAAATACTATTATGGCTTCATATCAAGCAAACATAGGTTGGAAAAGACTGAGAAAGAGTGAAAATAAAAATTATGCTTCCATTCCATTCTTACCCGAGGCATGATAGAAAATTCTAAAAAAATGGCAAAAAAATTCAAAAAATTAAAAAATATCATTGTAGCTTCATTTTAAGCCAAAATAGGCTTGAAAAGGCTGGGAAAGAGAGAAAATAAAATTATAGTTCCGTTTCATTCCTATTCGACGCGTAACAGAAAATTCCCAAAAAAATAGTAAAATAATTCAAAAAATTAAAAAATACCATTATGGCTTCATTTCAAGACAAAATAGGTTGGAAAAGACCGAGAATGAGAGAAAATAAAAATTATCCTTCCGTTCCATTCTTGCCCTAGGCATGATAAAAAACTCTAAAAAAAGGCCAAAAAAATTCAAAAAATTAAAAAATATCATTGTGGCTTCATTTTAAGCCAAAGTAGGCTTGAAAAGGCTGGGAAAGAGAGAAAATAAAAATTGTCGTTCCGTTCCGTTCCGTTCCGTTCCTACCTAATGTGTAATAGAAAATTCCAAAACAAAATAGCAAAAAAATTAAAAAAATACCATTACTGCCTCATTTGAAGCCAAAAGAGGATGGAAGAGGCTGCGAAAGAGAAAATAAAAATTATTGTACCGTTTCGTTCCTGCCCGATGCGTAATAGAAAATACCAAAAAAATAACAAAAAAATTTTAAAGATTAAAAAATACCATTAACAATTCATTTCAAGCCAAAATAGGTTGGAAAAAGATGAGAGAGAGAGAAACAAAAATTATCGTTCCATTCTGTTACGTTCCTGCCCGATGCGTAATAGAAAATTCAATAAAAATAGTAAAAAATTCAAAAAAAAGAAAGAAATTCGATTAGGGTTCATTTCAAGCCAAAATAGGTCGGAAAAGGATGAGAAATATGGAAAATAAAAATTATCGTTTCGTTTCGTTCCTACCAGACGCGGAGAACAAAATTCCAAAAAAAATTAAAAAAAGGAAAAAATACCATTGTGGATTCATTTCAAGGAAAAATTGATTGGAGAATGATGAGAAAGAGAGAAAATAAAAATTATACATCCGTTCGTTCCTACCGACAGTAACAAAAATTCCCAAAAATATAGTAAAATAATTCAAAAAATTAAAAAATACATTATGGCTTCATTTCAAGCAAAATAGGTTGGAAAGACTGAGAAAGAGCGAAATAAAAATTATGCTTCCATTCCATTCTTACCCGAGGCATGATAGAAAATTCTAAAAAAATGGCAAAAAAATTCAAAAAATTAAAAA
>JAXUIC010000592.1:0-26440 GCA_035136125.1 Quercus rubra
GTGAGAGTATATACTAACTTGGGTCACGAACTGTGGCTTTGACAGTGTAACCACGTTGGAGCAAGAACTTGACGAGCCATGAAGCTATGTAACCAGATGCTCCAGTTACACACACTACCTTCTCTGCTCCACCTCCACTCATCCTCTCGATCGCTTCTAGTTTTTATGCCGTAGGAAGGAAGAGAGAGAGCGTGCGTGCGTCAACTCACGTACGTGATCCCATATAGGTCAATTTGGGGATCCGAATCCTCTCCAGTACATGGTCAAGATTTTTCTGAAATGATCAACGGTCAAAGCCACGTCATAAACTTAATCCAAACCACATAAACTTAACCCAAACTACATGAACTTAACCCAAGGTTAGATCAGCCTATTCTTTTCTCTCACCAACCCATCTGAAATTTCAAAGTTCAAACTCTCATCTCCGAGAACTTTCTCTCATCTCCAAATCTCAAAGTTGTTTCTCTTCTTTTCCCTCCTAGGCCTTGCGTAATCTTTTTGAGAGTTGAGACACAGAGTAACATAGAGATTTTGGAAAGAGAAAAGAGAATAAAAAAATGAATACCCCTCTCTCTCTCCTCCAATTCTCACAATTCCAATTCTACCCCTCACTTTTCACTCTTTTTGCAAATGACCCCTTCGACGATCGCAAGGTCATCGGAGACCCTTACTGCACCGTCTTCGTCGGCCGCCTCTCTCGCTACACCTCTGAAGACACTCTTCGCGAGGTCTCTTCTCTTTTCAACCCTCTCACACTTTCTGTTTGGTTGCTGAGATAGCTTTAAAGGAAAATAAAAAATAAAAATTTAATAACTGAATTTGAATTTTTTTGGTGTACTTAGGCGCTGAGGTGTCAATATCATTTCAATTTCATGTCTGTTTGGTTGCTAAGAAAATTTAATGCTCGTATAGAAATTTTAGTTTCTTTTCCTTTGGTTCAGTATATAGTCCGTATCAAGTTTCCAAATTCAATTTATTTTCTTTTGCTTCTGTATTATTACTTTACTGATATGTGTAATTTTTCATTATATATATATATATATATATATATTAAAAAAATTATGTTCTTTTAATGAATTGTTATTTGTTAATAGAAAATATGGTTATTGGTGTTTTAGGCTATGAGCGAGTATGGGCGGGTGAAGAACTTGCACTTGGTCAGGCATATAGGCAATGATTTCATACATCACTTTCTTAACTGTTGATTTATGTTATCTATTTTGCAATTGTCTTAACTTTCTTATTGTAGGTATTGCTGTTTGAGAATTTGGATTGAAATTCGCTTAATTGATGCAAATTATAATTTCTTGGGGTTTTTATTTTTTTTATTTTTTTGAATTGGGATTAGATTTTTGGACAGGTTCTGTTATTGGTTTCTTTGTAATTTTGAAGGATTGAGATTTGTTAATATTGCTTGTAGGTTTCATTCATCCTAATCATCAGTAATTTGGAAGGGCCTTTGGAGCTATGATACATCCCAAAGCTTTGATACCAAAGCATCATACATTCATACCAAGAGATGGGGCAAGTTGGATGGAATGTATAATTAGCTATTTCTGAAAGCTGGAGTCATGTGATGGTAAAGGGCGACTCAAAAATTTGCTTCGACTCAATTGCGGGCAAGTACCAGTCCGTGGATTGGTCCATTTCTACTTTGACTGATAATATTCGTAGTTTAGCTATGTCGTTTGCTGTTTGCTCTTTTAGCTGGATCAATAGGAGTTGTAATGGCGCAACTCATGCTGCTGCCAAGTTAGCTTTAGGTTCTTCCTCTCCTTTTTGTTGTAATAATGGCAATCTTCCGACTGCTTTGTAGTCAGCTTGTAAAGTTGATTGCCCTTCTCTTGTTTTCCTGTTTTGGTTTAATACTACTATTACTGATTATCAAAAAAGAAGAAGCAAGAGGTGGAATTCTTGTTATGTGATCGAAGTGTACATTTTAATAAAATTTGTTCATTTTTTTAATTAAATTCTCTTATTGTCTACTCTGTTGGATTGAGTTTTTGTCCATTGGTGCTCCCTGTTGTTTTTGTCCAGCATAGAAGCTTTAAACAATTAAGCATGTTGTGAATTTAATTGGCTTATCTTGAAATAAAATTCATGCCAAAAAAATTTCATCTGCATTTGCCACTAAAAACCTTGGGCCTCTTTTCAGATTCTTTTAATGGCAACCTTTATTGGAGCGTAATTTTGCTTTGATGCCCTTTTTTTAGTCTTTGCTTCTCCTTAATGCAAAAGGCGCACAATCATTACATTGTATTACACACTCAAACCAATGTAACTAAATTTTGTTACATTTTTCTTGGTTTGTATTCTAAATCGTTGTAAAAGTTTTTGTAAATGAACAATGAAACTACCTAGTGTCAAAATAGAAAATGCATTTAATGTTTCAGTTATACTGAAAATAATTAGCCTATTGACAACAAGATATCATGGAGTGCTTGTAACAGGTTCTATGTTATGATTGGGTTTAATTTCTAACTGAATGGATAGTTATTTGGTCGTATTCAAGATGACCAGTCTCCTGAAAAGAGAATAGAGAGGGAAATTTGGATAATAATTCTCTGCTGCTTTATTAATTGCATTCTACGTTAAATGCAAGTCTTAGGAATCCAAATAACAAACAAATAACAATAGATACTCCTATGAATATTCAAAATACTAACAAATAATCCAAAAGGGACTCAACTTCCGAGAAACTCAAATACAAGTACCAAATCAAGTATAACTTTATCTAAATAACATAATTCAAATATGAATGCAACGGCAACTCCTTAGTAATCCAAATATGAATTTCAAATGCAATAGCTATCCACCCACAGCAATAGCTATCCACAATGCCAAGTCTTCCACGTAATCTTCTCCCTTTCAGCAGTGCACTTCTTTCTTCAGACATCACATTCTACTTCGAAAAAATTCAATTACAATTTACAACCAAAGGCCATCTTTGATAGAGCTACTATTTTCTTGGCAAAGTACCAACACTTCATATTCTTAGCAATTTTTATGTCAAGCTTTTCTTTATGTAGCACTGTCATGTAATGCGTCTTAGCTGCTATGCTCTTTTCTGAATGTGTCTTAGATCATGGAATGCTTCAAAACATTTTATCCTGTTAACAAGAAAACAAGAGACATATAGCTATTAATCCATTTAAGCTTTGGCCACAATAAATGGGGAAAATTCATAAAACAAACTCTTGTTCATAAGCTCAATTGTGCCTAAATTTAAATGCAATTTCTGTTTTATTGTATAGATTAGTACCATATTTGTATAACTTAGAAATGCCCAATTAAAATTAGAGTTCATAAATCAGTAACATATCTGTATAACATTGAAATGCCCAAGAATTAAAGTTCATCTAGAAATATTTGAAGATTTATTTAAAGAAAAAACACATCACCAAATTTTCAAACATTCTTTTGAACCAAAAAACCCAGAACATTTGAGGGAGGCTTTAACATATAAAAATCTAAATGGACTACTTAAAATTTGGGCTAAACTTGTTAAGTATGATTGGTAACAATTCAAGCAAGCAAAAATTTTCCCCTCAAGTTAGCCTATCAAGAGCCACAGTTTATACCTTTAAAATGAACAACACGCAAAATACCCATCTGCAATTTAGGAAAATAAAAGGTACCTAAGAAAAATTAGGACAAAAAGAGAAATTTCATAATGATTTTTTTAGCATAGACCAAGCAACACAATTACTTTACTGATGTCAAAGACAACAACACACAACAACTACAAGCAGGCCACTTTCCCTTCAATCATAGCACATTTGGCTGTACCTAAAAACCTCCATTGTTTTATGCAAAAGAAAACCTAGTCACTAATAAAAACTGAAACAAAATGGGGGTTTTGGTCATATCTAAAAAGCAAATAAAAAAGAGAAGAGACAATAAAGAGAAAAAGAAGGGTACTAGCAGCCACAAATGGTGTAAACACCGTCTATATGCACCGCCGCCAGCAGTAGTGTGATTGCAAGATGAAGCTCAGCCAAGAACAATCTGTATCCAATAACACAAATTCCACATTATTTTTTTCCCAAGTACAATAGGGAATTCAATTTCTTTATCAAAAGAAAACGAAATCCTAATACAATACTAAAAATTAAAAAATCTTTTTTTTTGTTGAGAAAATTAAAAGAAGGAAAAATCAAAGAGAGAGACAGAGGAACTTTATTAGAACCACGACCGGAATTGGTGGAGCGGAACATGGTGGCTGCTAGCAGTAGCCATGGAGATTGAGCATCAACTTCTCTCTTTCTCGATTTTCCCCAAACCCAAACCCTAACCTTCTCTGATTTGGGTCTGAACCAAATCGGCAAGGCTGGCTCACCGCAACCACCACCTCCGATGGTGGCTTCTTCTCTCCTTCAACCAAAATCTCTTTCTCTGTCTCTCAATCTCATTTCCTTCCATAGATCAAACCTGAAAGATCATCAACTTCTCTCTTTCTCGATTTTCTCCAAACCCAAACCCTAACCTTCTTTGATTTGGGTCTGAAAAGCATCAATGTCTCTCTCTACACCCGATTCTCTCCAAACCCCAACCCTTGCTCTCTCTCTGATCTGGGTCTAAAAAGGATGTGTGTATGGGTGTTGGGATCTCTGGTGAGCTAAGGTTTTTTCTTTGTTTTTGCTGATGGGTTTGAGTTGAGTATGCTAGAAGTGGAGGTTGAGAGAGTTTGAACTTTGAAATTTGAGAGAGAGAGTTTGAACGGCTGGTGAGAGTTAAGAATTTAACTTGAGTTTTTTTTTTGTCCGGTGGAGTTAAACCCCAGTTAAGTGCGTTGAACTCCAGTTAAGTGTGGTGTTAACATTTTAAATGATGTGTCCAGTTTTTGAGCGTGGATCATTTTGGACGAAATCCCCACCGTGTATTGGAGCCTCTCCATTTCAAAGGGAAATGGAGAGTATCCGTATCCATCAATTTGGACTCTTCATTTTTATATTATATAAATTAATAATTCAATAGTTTTTACTTCTATATTATATAAATTAATAATTTAATAGTTACAATTAAGAGGAAATTTAAATTATCAACATCTACATTAAAACTAGGTAATGTCAATTGAGATATAATATTTTTGACTTTTATATTATATTCATTAAAGATGCAAGGTCTGCCTCAACGTTCCTTTACTACACATGGCTTTCACAATTTTGAAGGAAAAAAGATGAAGCAAATATATGTATCCTTTAAGAAAAAATATTTAATTTTTAATTTTTTGGATTTGGACTCTGGATTTTGGAATTTGGCCCCTCCAAACAAATTTTTCAGGCTAATCCCTTCCCATGTTTGGTGCATCTAAAGTAAGGGTGGCAAAATAAACCCAAACCCACTTGCTCGTCCAAACCCACTCACTTTAATTAAATCCAAACCCACCCAGTTATTATTTGAGTTAAATAAGCATCAATCCAATTAGACCCAGTAATTATTAGATTTTAACTAAAAAACCCATTAAGGTCTGCTTAACCCAAAAACAATAAACCCAAATTCAACCCCGCCCTTAACATCATCAAAAAAAAAAAAAAAAAAAAAAAACAGCCCCTCTCTACCTCTCTACTCTCTCTCCTCAGTCCTCAGACTAGGGTTTTCAAATTTTCCTTCATTTTCTCAGCCTCCAATCATGTTTTAATTGGTAAGTTTGTTGTGGTTCTTCGAATTGATTACTAATCTTGTTTGTGCTTATTCAGATTTCATGGTTTCCTTCATTTTCTCAGCCTCCATTTGATTTTCTCTTAGTCTCCCATCTCTCAGCTGCTGTATTTTGCTTAGGTGAGCATAATCTCTCTCTCTCTCTCTCTCTCTCTCTCTCTCTCTCTCTCATTTTTTACTTGCACCAGTTGAGATGGTGGTAACCCTAACTGGGTCTAATGTGGATTTTGTTGGGTCTAACTATTCTGGTGAATCCACTATAGTTATGCACCTGGGGTGTTTGATAAAGAGTCCTAGAGCTTGAAGATTGTTCCTATTGCCTTTGACAAGGTGGAATTTTCTATTTGATTTGCTTAGAAAGTTTTAAAATTTGGGTTTTTTTGTTTATTGTTTGGTTGCTTTGAAAATGTGGGATAAGTTTGCTTATTTGCTCATTTGGTTATGTGCTGTTTGGTGGCTAATGGGTTGTGGAATGTGTAGTTGTTTACTGTTGGGTTGTTGATGAAATTTTGGAGTTTAACTTGGCTTTTGTTGTGGAAATTTGAGCTTGTTGTCTTTGAGTACTGAAGTAATTTTATTACATACTCAGTATGTAATTTTATTACATACAGAGTAATGTCTTTGAATCTATATTTAGATCATTTGGCTTATTGTACTGTCTCTTATGCAACATTCTACTTTCTATTTATTAGAAACTAATGTAAGCATTTTGGTAATCTTTTCTTCTATCTTCTGCTAAGATACAAATGCTCTTTGTAACAGACCTGGCGCTAGTGCACTATTTAGATATCTGAAATTTAAATATGAATGATCATACTTATTTGCTAGTTTTGGTTATGGTTAACGCTTTTATAGCAAAGTGTCATCGTTCTTTGGTTATGCCATGCCCACAACTTCTTATGCTACTCGGCACCTTTATAAATCAACTTACATCTCGTTATACTTTCAAGTTTCAATGAAGACGTTCATAGTTTAAATCTCTTGACTCCTAACAATCATACTATCAAAACAATAATAATAGTGACAAACCCTATTATCTCAAGCCCAATAACTGGCCCAAAAATAACCCAATAAAATAAAATAAAATAAAAAAACCAATCTTCCTTCCACTTCTAGTCACTCCCAAATCCAATAGCCCCCAAATTCCTAACCCGTTAATCTCTTTCTCTTTCTATTTACCTCTTGCTCGAGCTATGCATAGGTCTCTTTCATGTTAGGGTTTTATTTCTGTCTACTTTTCCTATTTATTAAATTTTTAGAGCTTTGAGATTGAGAATGATATTCATTTTTATTGTGATTTTTGAATAGGTGAGGTTCTCAGTTTCTGCAAGAATCACTGGTGTCTCTATCTCTCTAAACAGGTTATAAACTATGTTCTGCACTCTGCTTGTTCAATTAATTACATTTTCAACTATAATTATTGTGGGCACTATGCCACTATGTATGTTTATGATTGTCCAAAAACATTTTCTTGGTATGCACAAATGTGGGCACTTTTTGGTTTTTGTTTTTGAAAAAAAAAAAACTATATAAAATTAGTGAATAATAGTTAAAGTTCTATATAAATTAACTTACATCTTGTTATACTTTCAAGTTTCAACGAAAATGTTTATAGTTTCAAATTATAAAATAAATTAAAAAAAAAAAAAAACCTTAGTGACTAACCCAATTATCTCAGGCCTAATAACTGGCCCAAAAAGATTAACCCAATAAATAAAGCTCACTAGTGTTTCAAAGGTCGTCGGCCCAGCTGGCCCCAAAAAATAAATCTTGACACCTGGCAAATTTCCGATCGTCGATCAGCCAAACTAGGTTAAAAGCCCTAAATCTCTCTCACACGATTAGTCTCTACTGTCACTCTCGTTCTCTCCTCAGTCCTCCGAGCTCAGCCTCTACGCCTCTGCCTTTGATTGGAGCTCCTCCTCCCCCTTCTTGTTGGTAAGTCTTTCAAACTATCATTCTCTCTCCTGGGTTTTTCAAAAAATAGTGTATCCTTGTACCCGTACATGTATTCATGCATCATAGAATTAGTCTTGAAACGATAATCGTACTTTCCATCTTGTTTATGGAGGAAGTGTAACTTGAACTCGCTTGTTTGCATATTTTCAAAAAAAATTCCAGAAGTGATATAAATAACTATTTAAAAATATTGTAAATTACATGGGATTTTGGTGTGAGTGGATAGTGGGCAAAAATACACTTTTTTGTTTGTTCGTGACTTCTTTGAAATTCAAAACCATGGCAGACTAAGAGATGGAACGCTTTCTCTCTCAGGAAGAACAAGAGGAGCTTGCACGCAGCACCAAGAAAGTTAAGGATGTCAACCATGCGGGGTATTGTGAAGGCCGAGGCTCGGGGTCTTCATCTCCAAGTCACACTAGGGGCTGGTAACCATAACACCTCGTTCAAGGATAAGCTATTGGGTGAAATACCCGGTGCTTACATGCAGGCTTTCAGCTTTGATCACTTCATGGATGACGATTGCAAGTCGAACGAGGAAGTTGAATCACTTCGGCAAGGCTTTATTGCTGTGAAGTTTGATAAGGATTTCAAGCAAAGGATTCGCAGACCATGGGCAAGAGCTTTGATTGTCAAAGTATATGGCAGAACTGTTGGATTAAACTTCCTTCAAGCCAAGCTTTTGTCTTTTTGGAAACCAGCTGGGAGGCTGGACTGTGTAGACTTAGAACATGGTTTCTTCCTTACGAGGATGTCTCTGAAAGAAGACTTTGAGAACATTTTGAAGAAGGGTCTATGGTTCATTGGAGATCATTTTCTTTCACTCAAACCATGGGAGCCAAATTTCAAGCCTGCTTTAGCTAGCGTATCTTCCATTGCGGTCTGGGTTAGACTGAATAGGACCGGGGCTCACAACTGAAGTGCAACCCAGCAGCGGCGGAGCCAGGAATTTTTGTTTGGGGGGGCCAAGTTGCAACACTAATATATTTATCAAGAAAACCCCATACACACACATAAATACACATGTTTTTTTTATTATATACACACATTTTTTTATTTGATAAGTTGTATATATACACACATCCAACAAAAAAAGAGCTTAATATTTTCAATCAAAATTATGTTTGATAGCTATCTTTCATAAAATTAATAAAATACATTTTCACAATTTTCATAGTGAAATTCTTAAAAAGTTTCATTTTTTATAAAAATTATCAAATTTTATACTATTGTAAGTAAAATTATTCAATTGAACTAATGTAATTTTCAAAAACAAGAATGATCCAAAACTTAAAGGAACAAATTAGGCTCCAAACATATTTGAAACTATTTTGCTTTGACCCATTATGTGGCAACTAAAGAGACATTTCATGTGTAGTTTTAGTGACAATAATTTTATAATGAGTTAATGACTTGTTAATCGCCACATAACAGGTTGAAAAAGATAAATTCAAACATGTTTGGTGCCAAACATTTTCAAATATTTAACAAATATAAAAGCACATTTTACCATAAAAAATAGAATTGCGAAAAATAAAGTTGTCTCTATAACTATTAGACTAAATTTTTTTTTTTGAAGCATCATTGGACTAATTCAAATACTTAGGGGGGGCCAACTCTCATTTTTGTAGACTAAATTTTGAAAACATTAAAATAATTATATATATATATTTAAAAAAATTTCAAAATTTTGGGGGGGCCATGGCCCCCCCACCCTTCAACGTGGCTCCGCCCATGCAACCCAGTATGTCCCTAAGCCGAAGCTTGAGTGAACCTAAGTTTATTTTAACTCGAGCTGCATTTGCCCAGGCTATACTTAAGCCCAACTTAGTAAAGGGCAAGAAAGGGATTGCCCATGCAAGGGCTTCTCAATTTTCTCAAGCTGGTGTCGTAGAAGCGTCTGGTATCAAAGCTTCCCCTATTCAATTAAGCAAAGGAGTTGCTGGGCAAGAGTGGCTCGGTGAAGAGATCAATAACAAACCTTTCAAGCCAAGAAATGCTAGTAGCCGCCTGAGTGATGTCGTCGCCGTGGCAAGGGTGGGCGATCAGCTTGGAGATCGGAGTGGTGGTAATGACGGAGATTATCCCAGTGAAATTTCGAGCAAGCCCAACTCAAAATTTGGGATGGATCAACACCAATGTTAAGCCGGCAGCGAAACATATAGAAAATCTTAAGCTAGCAGTGGATTACAGCTTACACATGGCCTCACAGAAGATGGGTTTGGGAGTGGTGAAGCACACGGTGATCTTGATGTTCAGAGAGGACTAGACAAAGGAGGATATGAAGCGGTCCGGATGGATTTTGAGGGTGGGGGTGAAAGTGGGACCTCCATTTGATGATTGCCTCACTTTCAGCTTTAATAATTTTGCTCATGAATGTTATCATTTGGAAGAACTGTAGGGGCACTCTGAAGCCCTCTATTCAGAATCGCATTAGGGATTTGGTCCAAAACCATAACCCTGCAATCTTGGTTGTTATGGAAACTCGGGTTGGGGGAGCCAGAGCAAGGGAAATTACTGATAGGCTTCCCTTTGATGGTGACACTATAGGGTATGCTGTTGGGCTATGGGTGCTGTGGAATTCAGATAAGGTTGAGGTGTCTCCTTTAGCCACTATTAAGCAAGAAATTCACACTATGGTTAAGGTACATTTTCCAAATGCCTGTTGGTTACTCTCTGCTGTGTATGCTAGTCCTAGGAGTGCTGAAAGGCATATACTATGGAATAATCTTAATAATGTAGCAGACCTCCATAATATGCCCTAGGTTATAACGGGGGACTTTAATGAACCCTTGGTTGATGGTGATAAATTTGGAGGGAGAGTGGTGAGTGTTAATAGGTCTTTGTTGTTCAAGGAGTATTTGGATAAATGTAGTATGATTGATATCGGGTTTGTGGGTCTCCGATTCACTTGGACAAATAGAAGAGAAGTCCAAGCTTTGATTCGGGAAAGGATAGACAGGTACTTTGTCAACCCTAACTGGTGCTTGTTGTATCCGGAAGGTAGAGTTACCCACCTTACTCGATGCCATTCGGATCACTGTCCTATGTTATTAGAGATGCGACTAGGTATAAGAGGTGAGAAGAAAAGACCTTTTAAATTTCAATCTTTTTGGCTGCTGGATGCTACTTTCCTGAACATTGTTTCTCAGGCATGGGGAGGTGCAAATTACCTTGTGGATGCCATTGATAATTTCACTAAGAAAGCGATGGTCTAGAATAAGAATCATTTTAGAAAATCTTTAAAAAAAAGAAGAACCTAATGGCTAGGATTATTGGTATTCAAAAAGCTATTGCTACCAAACCTTCTAGGTTCCTTCTTAATTTAGAAGATGAACTCTTAAGGGAGCTAGATTGGTGCTTAATCAAGAAGAGGAGCCTTGGGCTTTAAAGTCTCGGGTGAATTGGATGATCCAGGGGGACCGGAATACGGCTTTTTACCATGTCTTGACATTGGTGAGAAGGAAGAGAAATCAGATTATTGCTATAAAAAATGCAATGGGGGATTGGATTATGAGGAAGGGGACATTAAAGAGTTTATTAGAAGTGGTTTTAATGGTATTTTTTCAACATCTCATGTGGTTGTGGCTAGGGCTAATCCTATCACCTCTTGTTGGTATGCTAGACTTTCAGAGGTGGAGAGAGATAACATAAGTGGGGGAGGGTTAGTGAGGAAGAAATTAAGGTGGCCCTATGGTCCTTGAAACCCATTAAAGCCCCGGGCCTAGATGGCTTACATGTGGGTTTCTTCCAAAAATTTTGTCCGGTGGTGGGGGACTCAGTGATTGAAAAGGTTAAGAAGGTGTTTGTTAGCAAGAAAGTCCCAGACTATCTGAATAGAACTCTTATTACCTTGATTCCTAAGATTCAAGGGCCGGAGACTTTGGGTAATTATAGGCCTATAAGTCTGTGTAACACGGTATACAAACTGGTGACCAAGATTATTATGGCTAGATTAAGGCCATACTTGGATAAGCTCATATCTCCTATGCAAACGGCTTTTGTGCCATGGACAATGTTATCATTGCTCAAGAGATTATTCACTCTTTAGGGAAAAAGAGAGGGAGAACGGGGTATATGGCTTTGAAGATAGATTTGGAGAAGGCGTATGACAAGTTAGAATGGAGCTTTATCTGGAATATGCTCATAAGGATTAATCTTCCTAATGATCTGATTGAAATCATAATGAGCTGTGTTACAACTGTTTCTACATCCGTTTTATTTAATGGTGAAGTTCTTGACCCAATTTTCCCTTCAAGAGGAATAAGGCAGGATGACCCGTTGTCTCCTTACCTATTCATTATTTGCATGGACTTCTTTGGGCAACTTATAGAAGAGAAATGTAATATGAAGATGTGGTAGCCAGTTAAAGCTTCTCAAAGTGGTCTGGGTTTTTCTTACCTCTTTTTTGCGGATGATCTCATTTTTTTTGCTAAAGCTGATTGGGTTAACTGTTCAACTATAAGAGATGTGCTAGATGATTTTTGTAGCATATCCAGACAAACAGTGAGTGAAGCAAAGTCGAGAGTTTATTTTTCTCCAAATGTTGATAGAGATATTAGGGAGTCGCTTTGTGATATCCTTGGGTTTGCTTCCACCCCATTTTTGGGAAAGTACCTCGAGTTCTCCCTAAAGCAGTCGGGCTCCTCTTCGCAAGATTACAATTTTATTCTAGATAGAGTTAAGCAAAAACTCTTCGGGTGGAAGGCAAATATGCTATCATTGGTGGGGCGGTTAGTTCTCATTCAAGCTTCCTTGGCGGCCATACCGTCATATGTCATGCAATGTACTTATCTTTCAGGTAGGATTTTGGATGGAATAGATAGAGTTAATCGGAATTTCCTTTGGGGATCTTCAGATTCAGCCAAGAAATTTCATTGGGTTGGATGGGATAAGGTGACAAAGCCAAAGGAGGAAAGAGGTCTTGGATTGCATTCAGCTAAGGGTAAGAATATTGCTCTTTTGGCTAAGCTGCATTGGAGATTACAAACTGAATTTGAGGCTTCTTGGTTAAGGTGTTGAAGATGAAATATTGTAATCAAAGGAGGAGGGTTGCTGCAAATGCAAACAAGCTTCCTTGTTCTTCCATTTGGTCGGCAATGAAGAGAGGTAGAGATACTTTCAACAAGGGGAGTAGGTGGCAAGTAGGGAAGGATAGTGTTTTAAATGTGTGGCATAGTAATTGGTGTTCTATTGCCTATAATAAATTACATTTTTTGTTGTTGCTACGTTGCTATGAATTGATGCTCTAACCTTTTCAGGTTTCCTTATTTTTTTTTAAAAAAAAAAAACCGACATTCATAAATGCCTCTCACTATTATTGAGATTGCTAATAAAAGGCAGCTGGAGTCAGGCTATTAGAAAGGGAGAGAGAAAAATCCATTGTTAGACCAATCTTTCTCCAAAATATTACAGGCAAAGTTCTTTATATTGTTTTATACAGTGGTCGGTTAAATATGATTTAGGTTTTGGTATTTTCAATTGACTTGATTTTGGTTTAGAGTTACGTTTGGATATGTATTTTTTTTTTTTTTTGAGTGATTAGCAGAGGTAGTGGATTTTGATTTCACTTCAGCATGTACTAATTTGATTGGGTGCATTGCTCTCTCTTTCATATTTCAATAATTCAATCAAAACTACACCTCCTAATCGTATCCCTTTTGCAAGAATATAACCAGGTGTTTTTATCTCATAAATCACCATTGTTTCTTTCTCTCTATCTTTCTTTCTTTTCTTTTTTATATTAAGTTAAGGTTCAATTCATTTGTGGTTGCGATTTTCTTTCTTACATGTTGGATGAAGATGGGGAAGGAAGGGAGTAGTTTTGGCTTAATCTTCTTCTGGTTTGTTTAGAATTAGTTTTCTTTTGAGTTTTTGGCTTAATCTCCATATTTATATTTTGGCAACTGTTTTTGTGGGATTGTATAATCTGGTGGATTCTTCTCCATCACCCAAATTTTGTGTGAGCAATCAAAAAGTAAAGCAAATTCTGTGGAAATATTCCTTTGATATTGTATATGGAAGATGTAGCACGTCTATTTTTGGATTGAAAATTTTCTACTTATTGTTGGGTATTGGACGTGAGTACATGGCAGATGAAATGCATCTGTTTTTTGTGAAAATTAAAGCTGGAAGAGGAAAGCATGGTGGAGAAAAGAAATCGGGTTGCTTTTATCCATGACTGATTAAAAGATGGAACAAATATGGAGATGATAAATATGTTCACAACCTGTGTAATTTTGACCATGTTAATTTCCTTTTTTTTTTTTTTTCCTCTTTTATGATTTGATATTGTGGGGGCCAAAACTTGAGCCTTTGCGTTGGACTTGAGTCCCACTCTTTAATAATAATGCATCTGAGGAGAAGAAAGCATGGGAAAAGGCCCCGTAATAGATAATAGAGCAGATAAATATCCAAGGGTGTTGGTCCGAGAGGGTCATCCTCCTCGGATCTGACATATGTCAGTAAAGTGAGCTTCCTCCTACCCTAGACCACCTTCCAGGAAGCTCTAGCGACGAAGATAGACTTCAAATGTACAGAGAAGGGATAAGAACACAGAAATATCTAAGGAAAAAGCTGTTACCACCGTATTAAATGCATTACAGCAGCTTTCTTGGCCGCATTAATGTGGAGAAGACCTCTGAACAGTGTTTTCAACCACTTTTACTCCCAGAAAATCAAAAAGTTATGGGAAAGGAGACAGAAACTCGAGTACAAGACTAGATAGTAGACAAGTGGACGGTATGATTGAATAAAGAAGGACTATATAACAGAGTAAAGCTTCCAGAAAAAGAGGATCAAAGGAGATTAAGGAAAAATATTAAGGAAGATACACTGTAGCACTAAGAAGAACACCAACGGAAATAGCCAAATTATCCAAGAACTTCCTTCTCGGACATCGTCTGAAATAGCCAACTTATCCAAAAACTTACTCCTTGGACTTTAGCTCAGCATTTGATCGTGTTTTATCCTCCTCGGACAGACTCATAACCCCTATTAACTGTTGTAAAACCCATCACCAGCCCAGTTCTTTCACCCACTCTCTCATAAATTTATTGTATTGGGCTTATTGGGCCCATATCCTATTCCATCTGGATTTGGGCTACAATTTGTGACCCTACAGATATATAATGGTAACTCAGCAAAGAAGTGATCTACTAAGACCATCTCTGTCCTTTGCAAGCTTGATCAATCTAGAGTAAGTGTTGATTGGTATATTGCTTATAACTATTTTTTTAATGAGAAAGGGGCTACTCTTTATTGTTTGAAATTTCCTTTGTAGTTTTATATTTTAAAAAGTGATCTACCTACAGGTTCCCACTCCATCCTACTTAATTGATTATAATTTCCCATGTATTGATTAGTTCCTGTGATTGATTTAATATTATTATAGAGTGAATTGGGGAATTGAGCCTTTACTTAGCATTTATCAAATTTTAGTGAGACAAAATCTTATTAGAATTCTCTTTAGGTCTCGAATGAAATTTATTTCACAGCAATGATTTTGTTAGATTTATATTGAATGGGACAACCATCTGTCTTCATAGCTTATTTATAATATGATGAATGACCCTTGGTGTATCAGTGGGATCAATTTGATCATAAAAAAATAATATAACCCATCATAAATATATGATGAATGGTCCTTGGTGTAAATTATAATAAATTTGCTTGAATGGAACTCCAAAAGTTGCTTAACGTATACTTTTCTATTTCTCTCCTTCTATTTGATATTTGACTCTCTCTCTCTCTCTCTCTCTCTCTCTCTCTCTCTCTCTCTCTGTTTCTTTCAGTTCTTTTTTTTATTTCAAGTATTGAGTTTCTGGTCTACAATGTTTATAGGAACACAGATTTGGGAAAATCAAAACTTCAACTTTACCGGTTGTGGTACAAAATACTAAATCGAAGGAGGAACAGCCACCAAGGAATGAATATCAAAACCTTCATTTTTATCTAAGAGGTACAAAATACTAACTCTGTTTTGTTCATTTTTTTTGTTGTTGTTTGGTAATGGGATTTTGCTGAATGAAGTTTAAATTATATATATATATGTTTCTATTTAAGTTTAAATTATATTTTATATTTAAATTCTCCATTAAAATCTTACCAGAATTAAACTAAAAAACTATTAATAATTATCATAATTATTTCATTCATATTTAGAAATTTTTTTTAAAAAATTAAGAACTACCGTAATTATAAAAATAAAAGACAGATTTTTTTTTTTCATATTTTGTTAAACTAATGCATGAGTTAATGACTAGTATCAAAAAAAAAAAAAAAAAAAAAAAAAAATTGAGAAGAAACTAGTATCATAATTGTTGGCTTTGGAATTGAAGGAACAATGATTTGATAAGTTTCTCTAAAATTTTGCTATCAAAGATTTTTTTTTTTTTTTTTTTTTTTTCTAGAGGACAAGTAGTTTTTTTTCTTTTGTTTTCTTTTTATGAATAGGAAGGGATAATGGAGTTAGTAATTTTTTTCATCATCTCTTTCAATTGATTACGTAATGCATTATGCACCTATCAAAAAAAGAAAAAGTTATTATTGTCTAACAGACTAACATTACACTGCCTCAATGATTATAAAATTTATGTCACTAAACCTCTAGATGTACAACGCAGACTGATCTAATATATATATATATATATATATATTCTTTTTTGAAAGGTAATTGATCTTCTATTAATTTTAATAAAATGCTAAATATATTAATTTGACAGGACTCAAAAAAAGTTTTGGTGGTAGTCTTCTTTTTCTTTTCTAGACTCTGCGTTCCTACGCGTATTCGACACGGTGCCAACGAGTTTTTGCGAAATAGCAGCACACATTTCGATTCAATCCAATCAATCACAGTCCTTGATCATGCCACCTCATCGTCCACATACCTTTTTTTTTTTTTTCTTCTAAAAAAAAAAAAAAGTTTTCGTTGGATTTAGACAAATTTTTGCTTAAATTTTAAATTGATAAGACTTGTACGGAGAAATTATAAAGTTCACATAGTGGACAAGTGATATGATCTATCATTCCATTAAAAAACTTTCACTTGTTTAAAATTGTTAGTTAGAAAATTTTATCAAACAGAAATTAATTATTGAATCAGCAATTTTAAACAAGTGAAAGTTTTTTAGTGAATGGTATACAAATGACGTGGTCCACTAGAGAACTCTATAATTTCTCACTTGTATAAATGTTCTTTCCTTAGATGACATTCAATGATCATAATGATCATGTTTAATAGAAATAGACAAAATGAAAATATTCATAATAGTGTCAAACATTAGGAATTAAATCAAAATTTAGGAATATAAGAAATTAAACTTATAACTATTCCAAACTTAATTTGCATTTTAATCGAATTCCAAACAATATGAGTTTGAAGCTTTAACCTTTAACTTTTAGTTGTTATATACAATATTTTAAAATCTTTTTTTTTTTAAGATAAAAATATACTTTAACATAGCGTATGTTTGGATCCACGTTTTCCTCCCACGTTTGCATTTTGCGTTTTTTTTTTTTTTTTTTTCACGCGTTTTGGCAAAACGCTAAACAGTAACCGCAAATGTTGACTTTTCTGCCTCAAACAGTATATTATATACTGTTCATGGACCCACAAATTTCACTTTTTAGCAACTTTTTCATTAAAAATGGGTCCCACGGTACTATTTACACATTTAAAAATTATTTTACTATAGTGATTTCAGCAATAAATTTTCAATTTCAGTAAAATAAGTCCTATCCAAACAGACCCATATTTTTAACAAAAAATTTCATCTAAAAATTAAGTAAGTTGTTGCCAAACCTATCAATGTTGCATATAGATCAAAGAAGAAGTGAGAATTACTATCAAAGAATTGCCGACTTGTATAAACTAGAGAGCTTTATACGATGAATCCACAGACAGCATAAAAGAAAGATGGGACATGTACGTTGGTTTAAATCAATGGGGTCGCACATATTGACTTTTGTTGCCAAACCTATCACGATTAACGTCGGTATTTCAAACTTTCAGTGTTTCCTAGAAAATAAAACATCTTGTCTGACCATCCTTATCTATTATAGCTCTCCATCTTCTTCAGAATGAACAAAAAAATTCACCAGTCTCAACAGGATTATCAAAGACTCATTTGATAGTTAGATAATTATATATATGAATTAGAACCCAGCAAATTCAAAATTTGCCCAAGGTAATCTTTATTATTCTTATCCTATTTTAAGTGTTAGTGAGGAGGAACCTAGGTTTGAGAAAGTAAAGAGTCAGAAGGCAGAGAGCATGGAGCGCCTAGCTTTCTCTTGCCTCTTCTTGTTCATTTCTCTCCTCGCAGTCGCAGTCGCAGATGCGGGTTCCATAGGAGTGAACTATGGCAGAATCGCAAACAACCTTCCCTCAGCATTAAAGGTTGTGTCACTTCTCAAATCTCAGGGTCTAAATAGAGTCAAGGTCTTCAACTCCGACCCTGCAGTTCTCAAAGCATTATCCGGATCCGGCATCAAAGTCACCGTGGGCCTCCCAAACGAGCTCCTTTTGGCCGTCGCCAGTAGCAAATCCTTCGCCTCCACATGGGTCCAGAAGAATGTCGGTGCCTTCCACCCCTCAACACAAATCGAAGCCATTGCTGTAGGCAACGAAGTCTTCGTCGACCCAAATAACACAACCCGGTACCTCATACCCGCAATGAAAAACCTCTATGACGCTCTCGTTAACAACGACTTCAATAATGACATCAAAATCTCTTCCCCTATAGCTTTCAGCGCAATTCAAAACTCTTTCCCTTCTTCAGCCGGGTCTTTCCCACCCGAACTAGTAGAATCCGTTTTCAAACCCTTGTTGGATTTCCTTCACCAAACCGGGTCGTACTTCATGATTAATGCCTACCCATTTTTCGCTTACGACTCAGACTCTCACGTCCCCTTAGACTACGCTTTGTTCCGTGAAAACCCGGGTGTAGTGGATGCGGGTAACGGGTTAAGATATTTTAGCTTATTCGACGCTCAAATCGACGCCGTTTTTGCTGCCATGTCAGCTTTGAAATACGACGATATCAAGGTGGTTGTAACGGAAACGGGTTGGCCTTCTAAAGGAGACGAAAACGAAGTGGGCGCGTCGATTCCAAACGCTGCTGCTTATAACGGGAATCTGGTCCGTCGGATTTTGACTGGAGGTGGGACACCGTTGAGACCTAAAGCAGATCTGACCGTTTATTTGTTCGCTCTTTTCAACGAGAACAACAAGAACGGTAGCACATCGGAGCGTAACTACGGGCTGTTTTACCCTACTGAGGAGAAAGTTTACGACATACCGTTTAGCGTGGAGGGATTGAAGAAATACAACGACACGCCGCGGACACCGGTGAACATGTGGTGCGTGGCGAAGGGTGATGTGGGGAAAGAGAAGCTGCAGTCGGCTCTAGAATATGCTTGTGGTGAAGGTGGTGCTGATTGCCATCCGATCCAGCCAGGTGCCACGTGTTATAATCCTAATACTGTTGAGGCCCACGCTTCGTTCGCGTTCAACAGTTATTATCAGAAGAAGAGCCGTGCCGTGGGTAGTTGTTATTTTGGAGGAGCGGCTTATGTGGTCACTCAACCACCTAGATATGGAAGTTGCGAGTTCCCGGCGGGATACTAGAAAGACATGCAGGGGATTGGTTGGTTTAGAAAGACAGATAATATTGTTGTAGTTGCTTGTTGGTTTAAATTTTTTGGTGTTGCTTCTGTAGTTATTAATCTCTCGTCTTAATTTGTTTGGGATGCTCTGTCAGTACTAGAACTTTTGTTTGAAATGAAAAAGTTTAAAGATATGCAAAGTTAAACTCATAACTCAAAAATCAAAGAATTGGGTGGTGAAATCAGATCGTTTGTTAAATATCCTCTTTGCTATGGATTTTACCATTTTTGAGTTATGAGTTATGGAAATAAAGAATTGAGTTATCAAAAAAGGCAATCCGAACGGCTCCTTAATAACTTCCTATCTTTCAAGTTTTCAATAGTATCCTTTAGATATGGAAGTTGCGAGTTCCCGACCGGATACTAGAAAGACATGCAGCGGATTGGTTGGTTTAGAAAGACAGATAATATTATTGTAGTTGCTTTTGTTTAGAACAGTCAGTGGACTGATTGGTTTAGAGAGATTTTTTATTTATTGTAGTTGCTTGTTGGTTTAAATTTTTTGGTGTTGCTTCCGTAGTTATTAATCTCTCGTCTTAATTTGTTTGGGATGCTCTGTCAGTACTAGAACTTTTGTTTGAAATGAAAAAGTTTAAAGATATGCAAAGTTAAACTCATAACTCAAAAATCAGAGAATTGAGTGATGAAATCAGATCGTTTGTTAAATAACCTCTTTGCTATGGATTTTACCATTTTTGAGTTATGAGTTATGGAAATAAAGAATTGAGTTATCAAAAAAGGCAATCCGAACGGCTCCTTAATAACTTCTTATCTTTCAAGTTTTCAATAGTATCCTTTAGATATGGAAGTTGCGAGTGCCCGACGGGATACTAGAAAGACATGCAGGGGATTGGTTGGTTTAGAAAGACAGATAATATTATTGTAGTTGCCTTTGTTTAGAACAGTCAGTGGACTGGTTGGTTTAGAGAGATTTTTTATTTATTGTAGTTGCTTGTTGGTTTAAATTTTTTGGTGTTGCTTCTGTAGTTATTAATCTCTCGTCTTAATTTGTTTGGGATGCTCTGTCAGTACTAGAACTTTTGTTTGAAATGAAAAAGTTTAAAGATATGCAAAGTTAACTCATAACTCAAAAATCAGAGAATTGGGTGATGAAATCAGATCGTTTGTTAAATAACCTCTTTGCTATGGATTTTACCATTTTTGAGTTATGAGTTATGGAAATAAAGAATTGAGTTATCAAAAAAGGCAATCCGAACGGCTCCTTAATAACTTCTTATCTTTCAAGTTTTCAATAGTATCCTTTAGATATGGAAGTTGCGAGTTCCCGACGGGATACTAGAAAGACATGCAGGGGATTGGTTGGTTTAGAAAGACAGATAATATTATTGTAGTTGCTTTTGTTTAGAACAGTCAGTGGACTGGTTGGTTTAGAGAGATTTTTATTTATTGTAGTTGCTTGTTGGTTTAAATTTTTTGGTGTTGCTTCTGTAGTTATTAATCTCTCGTCTTAATTTGTTTGGGATGCTCTGTCAGTACTAGAACTTTTGTTTGAAATGAAAAAGTTTAAAGATATGCAAAGTTAACTCATAACTCAAAAATCAGAGAATTGGGTGATGAAATCAGATCGTTTGCTAAATAACCTCTTTGCTATGGATTTTACCATTTTTGAGTTATGAGTTATGGAAATAAAGAATTGAGTTATCAAAAAAGGCAATCCGAACGACTCCTTAATAACTTCTTATCTTTCAAGTTTTCAATAGTATCCTTTAGATATGGAAGTTGCGAGTTCCCGACGGGATACTAGAAAGACATGCAGGGGATTGGTTGGTTTAGAAAGACAGATAATATTATTGTAGTTGCTTTTGTTTAGAACAGTCAGTGGACTGGTTGGTTTAGAGAGATTTTTTATTTATTGTAGTTGCTTGTTGGTTTAAATTTTTTGGTGTTGCTTATGTAGTTATTTATCTCTCGTCTTAATTTGTTTGGGATGCTCTGTCAGTACTAGAACTTTTGTTTGAAATGAAAAAGTTTAAAGATATGCAAAGTTAAACTCATAACTCAAAAATCAGAGAATTGGGTGATGAAATCAGATCGTTTGTTAATTAACCTCTTTGCTATGGATTTTACCATTTTTGAGTTATGAGTTATGGAAATAAAGAATTGAGTTATCAAAAAAGGCAATCCGAACGGCTCCTTAATAACTTCTTATCTTTCAAGTTTTCAATAGTACCCTTTAGATATGGAAGTTGCGAGTTCCCGATGGGATACTAGAAAGACATGCAGGGGATTGGTTGGTTTAGAAAGACAGATAATATTATTGTAGTTGCTTTTGTTTAGAACAGTCAGTGGACTGGTGGGTTTAGAGAGATTTTTTATTTATTGTAGTTGCTTGTTGGTTTAAATTTTTTGGTGTTGCTTCCGTAGTTATTAATCTCTCGTCTTAATTTGTTTGGGATGCTCTGTCAGTACTAGAACTTTTGTTTGAAATGAAAAAGTTAAAGATATGCAAAGTTAACTCATAACTCAAAAATCAGAGAATTGGGTGATGAAATCAGATCGTTTGTTAAATAACCTCTTTGCTATGGATTTTACCATTTTTGAGTTATGAGTTATGGAAATAAAGAATTGAGTTATCAAAAAAGGCAATCCGAACGGCTCCTTAATAACTTCTTATCTTTCAAGTTTTCAATAGTATCCTTTAGATATGGAAGTTGCGAGTTCCCGACGGGATACTAGAAAGACATGCAGGGGATTGGTTGGTTTAGAAAGACAGATAATATTATTGTAGTTGCTTTTGTTTAGAACAGTCAGTGGACTGATTGGTTTAGAGAGATTTTTTATTTATTGTAGTTGCTTGTTGGTTTAAATTTTTTGGTGTTGCTTCCGTAGTTATTAATCTCTCGTCTTAATTTGTTTGGGATGCTCTGTCAGTACTAGAACTTTTGTTTGAAATGAAAAAGTTTAAAGATATGCAAAGTTAAACTCATAACTCAAAAATCAGAGAATTGAGTGATGAAATCAGATCGTTTGTTAAATAACCTCTTTGCTATGGATTTTACCATTTTTGAGTTATGAGTTATGGAAATAAAGAATTGAGTTATCAAAAAAGGCAATGCGAACGGCTCCTTAATAACTTCCTATCTTTCAAGTTTTCAATAGTATCCTTTAGATATGGAAGTTGCGAGTTCCCGACGGGATACTAGAAAGACATGCAGGGGATTGGTTGGTTTAGAAAGACAGATAATATTATTGTAGTTGCTTTTGTTTAGAACAGTCAGTGGACTGGTTGGTTTAGAGAGATTTTTTATTTATTGTAGTTGCTTGTTGGTTTAAATTTTTTGGTGTTGCTTCTGTAGTTATTAATCTCTCGTCTTAATTTGTTTGGGATGCTCTCTCAGTACTAGAACTTTTGTTTGAAATGAAAAAGTTTAAAGATATGCAAAGTTAAAACTCATAACTCAAAAATCAGAGAATTGGGTGATGAAATCAGATCGTTTGTTAATTAACCTCTTTGCTATGGATTTTACCATTTTTGAGTTATGAGTTATGGAAATAAGAATTGAGTTATCAAAAAAGGCAATTCGAACGGCTCCTTAATAACTTCTTATCTTCAAGTTTTCAATAGTATCCTTTAGATATGGAAGTTGCGAGTTCCCGACGGGATACTAGAAAGACATGCAGGGGATTGGTTGGTTTAGAAAGACAGATAATATTATTGTAGTTGCTTTTGTTTAGAACAGTCAGTGGACTGGTTGGTTTAAAGAGATTTTTTATTTAGTGTAGTTGCTTGTTGGTTTAAATTTTTTGGTGTTGCTTCCGTAGTTATTAATCTCTCGTCTTAATTTGTTTGGGATGCTCTGTCAGTACTAGAACTTTTGTTTGAAATGAAAAAGTTTAAAGATATGCAAAGTTAAACTCATAACTCAAAAATCAGAGAATTGAGTGATGAAATCAGATCGTTTGTTAAATAACCTCTTTGCTATGGATTTTACCATTTTTGAGTTATGAGTTATGGAAATAAAGAATTGAGTTATCAAAAAAGGCAATGCGAACGGCTCCTTAATAACTTCCTATCTTTCAAGTTTTCAATAGTATCCTTTAGATATGGAAGTTGCGAGTTCCCGACGGGATACTAGAAAGACATGCAGGGGATTGGTTGGTTTAGAAAGACAGATAATATTATTGTAGTTGCTTTTGTTTAGAACAGTCAGTGGACTGGTTGGTTTAGAGAGATTTTTTATTTATTGTAGTTGCTTGTTGGTTTAAATTTTTTGGTGCTGCTTCAGTAGTTATTAATCTCTCGTCTTAATTTGTTTGGGATGCTCTATCAGTACTAGAACTTTTGTTTGAAATGAAAAAGTTTAAAGATATGCAAAGTTAAACTCATAACTCAAAAATCAGAGAATTGGATGATGAAATCAGATCATTTGTTAATTAACCTCCTTGCTATGGATTTTACCATTTTTGAGTTATGAGTTATGGAAATAAAGAATTGAGTTATCAAAAAAGGCAATTCGAACGGCTCCTTAATAACTTCTTATCTTTCAAGTTTTCAATAGTATCCTTTAGATATGGAAGTTGCGAGTTCCCGACGGGATACTAGAAAGACATGCAGGGGATTGGTTGGTTTAGAAAGACAGATAATATTATTGTAGTTGCTTTTGTTTAGAACAGTCAGTGGACTGGTTGGTTTAAAGAGATTTTTTATTTAGTGTAGTTGCTTGTTGGTTTAAATTTTTTGGTGTTGCTTCCGTAGTTATTAATCTCTCGTCTTAATTTGTTTGGGATGCTCTGTTAGTACTAGAACTTTTGTTTGAAATGAAAAAGTTTAAAGATATGCAAAGTTAAACTCATAACTCAAAAATCAGAGAATTGAGTGATGAAATCAGATCGTTGTTAAATAACCTCTTTGCTATGGATTTTACCATTTTTGAGTTATGAGTTATGGAAATAAAGAATTGAGTTATCAAAAAAGGCAATCCGAACGGCTCCTTAATAACTTCTTATCTTTCAAGTTTTCAATAGTATCCTTTAGATATGGAAGTTGCGAGTTCCCGACGGGATACTAGAAAGACATGCAGGGGATTGGTTGGTTTAGAAAGACAGATAATATTATTGTAGTTGCTTTTGTTAGAACAGTCAGTGGACTGGTTGGTTTAAAGAGATTTTTTATTTAGTGTAGTTGCTTGTTGGTTTAAATTTTTTGGTGTTGCTTCCGTAGTTATTAATCTCTCGTCTTAATTTGTTTGGGATGCTCTGTCAGTACTAGAACTTTTGTTTGAAATGAAAAAGTTTAAAGATATGCAAAGTTAAACTCATAACTCAAAAATCAGAGAATTGAGTGATGAAATCAGATCGTTTGTTAAATAACCTCTTCGCTATGGATTTTACCATTTTTGAGTTATGAGTTATGGAAATAAAGAATTGAGTTATCAAAAAAGGCAATGCGAACGGCTCCTTAATAACTTCCTATCTTTCAAGTTTCAATAGTATCCTTTAGATATGGAAGTTGCGAGTTCCCGACGGGATACTAGAAAGACATGCAGGGGATTGGTTGGTTTAGAAAGACAGATAATATTATTGTAGTTGCTTTTGGTTAGAACAGTCAGTGGACTGGTTGGTTTAGAGAGATTTTTTATTTATTGTAGTTGCTTGTTGGTTTAAATTTTTGGTGTTGCTTCTGTAGTTATTAATCTCTCGTCTTAATTTGTTTGGGATGCTCTCTCAGTACTAGAACTTTTGTTGAAATGAAAAAGTTTAAAGATATGCAAAGTTAAACTCATAACTCAAAAATCAGAGAATTGGGTGATGAAATCAGATCGTTTGTTAATTAACCTCTTTGCTATGGATTTTACCATTTTTGAGTTATGAGTTATGGAAATAAAGAATTGAGTTATCAAAAAAGGCAATTCGAACGGCTCCTTAATAACTTCTTATCTTTCAAGTTTTCAATAGTATCCTTTAGATATGGAAGTTGCGAGTTCCCGACGGGATACTAGAAAGACATGCAGGGGATTGGTTGGTTTAGAAAGACAGATAATTTATTGTAGTTGCTTTTGTTTAGAAACAGTCAGTGGACTGGTTGGTTTAAAAGAGATTTTTTATTTAGTGTAGTTGCTTGTTGGTTTAAATTTTTGGTGTTGCTTCCGTAGTTATTAATCTCCTCGTCTTAATTTGTTTGGGATGCTCTGTCAGTACTAGAACTTTTGTTTGAAATGAAAAAGTTTAAAGATATGCAAAGTTAAACTCATAACTCAAAAATCAGAGAATTGAGTGATGAAATCAGATCGTTTGTTAAATATACCTCTTTGCTATGGATTTTAACCATTTTTGAGTTATGAGTTTATGGAAATAAAGAATTGAGTTATCAAAAAAAGGCAATGCGAACGGCTCCTTAATAACTTCCTATCTTTCAAGTTTTCAATAGTATCCTTTAGATATGGAGTTTGCGAGTTCCCGACGGGATACTAGAAAGACATGCAGGGGATGGTTGGTTTAGAAAGACAGATAATATTATTGTAGTTGCTTTTGTTTAGAACAGTCAGTGGACTGGTTGGTTTAGAGAGATTTTTTATTTATTGTAGTTGACTTGTTGGTTTAAATTTTTGGTGCTGCTTCTGTAGTTATTAATCTCTCGTCTTAATTTTTTGGATGCTCTATCAGTACTAGAACTTTTGTTTGAAATGAAAAAAGTTTAAAGATATGCAAGTTAAACTCATAACTCAGAAAATCAGAGAATTGGATGATGAAATCAGATCATTTGTTAATTAAACCTCTTTGCTATGGATTTTACCATTTTTGAGTTATGAGTTAGGGGGGGAGGAATAAAGAATTGAGTTATCAAAAAAGGCAATTCGAACGGCTCCTTATAACTTCTTATCTTTCAAGTTTTCAATAGTATCCTTTAGATATGGAACGTTGCGAGTTCCCGACGGGATACTAGAAAGACATGCAGGGGGATTGTTTGGTTTAGAAAAGACAGATATATTATTGTAGTTGCTTTTGTTTAGAACATCAGTGGACTGGTTGGTTTAAAGAGATTTTTATTTAGTGTAGTTGCTTGTTGGTTTAAAATTTTTTGGTGTTGCTTCCGTAGTTATTAATCTCTTCGTCTTAATTTGTTTGGGGATGCTCTGTCAGTACTAGAACTTTTGTTTGAAAGGTGAAAAAGTTTAAAGATATGCAAAGTTAA
>JAXUIC010000593.1:0-26287 GCA_035136125.1 Quercus rubra
AAAAATATCAATTTTCAAAAGCTTATGTAGTAATGTTAGAAAAAATTAATAAACACCAAAAGTTTTCATTTTATATTATATATATAGAGAAGTACTTACTTGACTTTCCAATATTATTTATATGAAATCTCATCTTTAGATGACTCCGTTGTTAATTATATAACCTAATACATGATCCTTTTTTTTTTTTTGAAACAAACATACTCGCACAAAGGAGAGAAATGGATTCTAACACAAACGCTTAATACTTGATCTTAATTTATTTAAAATTTAAGTTTTAAAATATGCTTAAGCCTTTTTTTCCCATTTTGTTTAAGCATAATTTATTAGCCAATATAGACAAGTTCTTTTTCTTTAAAAAAAAAAAGTTGAGTTCCAAAATGATTTTTTTTTTTTTTTTGAAACTGGAACATTCATTTATTTATAATAGAAGAGAATCATGATACAATGCATTCAAAGCTGGTGGGGGTGAATCCTCCATCCAAAACACATCCTCAAAGATATTCCTAGCATGTTGCGCAAGAGCATGGACTACTCGGTTACCCCCTCTCCTAATACAACTGAAATTTACCCAATGCATCCCACAAACTAAGTGGCACACATCATCCACCACATTACCCAAAAGCGACTGATTAGCCGAAGAAGAAGATAAAGCTTTCATTACATTACTATTATCTCCCTCAATCACAAGCTCAGAAAATCTAGCATCAGTGGCGAACTCTACTGCCTTTCTGCATGCTAACAACTCCGCTTCTTCGCTACTACTCACTGGTGGTCCTCCTGTTGATATCACTGCCATAACCTCACCCTTATCATTCCGTATAATGGCACCAACACCGCTGCATCAAAGTTTAATTTGAAGACCGAATTTGGAGGTGGTTTCCACACATCACCAACTGAATGCACCACACCATCAACACGCAAATTTCCTTGAGAATTCTGATATTCCTTCAAGTACTCCACAGCTCTCTTGCACAACATGTTGGGATCTTGAATCATCCCTCCATGCAGCAATTTGTTTCGTTGGTTCCAAAGTATCCATGCCTGAACTAAAAACAACTCCATCTCTTACAAAGAAAGTTTACTCAACAAATACTCTATCAGCTCTATCATATCAGCTTGGCCATGCGTACACTTCTGTAGCTTCAACGAACTCCCAGCCCACACATCCACAGCAACTCCGCAGTCCCATAATACATGTACCGTTGACTCTGGAAACCTGGTGCAATTCAGACATGCATCATCATGAATAATTCTTCGCTTCACAAGGTTCAACCGTGTTGGCAAAATCTCCTGACATGCCCTCCACCCAAACACTTTAATCTTATTAGGAATATGTAACTTTCACAGAGCATTCCACACTTGTTTTCCAACACAACCATTAGAATTCTCAGTCCATTCCTCACCTTTTTGAATTTGCACCGTCACCCTATAGGCTGATTTTACTAAGAACCTTCCATTCTTATTATACATCCACAGTAGTATATCTGGTACATGTCATTGACTCAATGGAATTGAACATATTGCCTCTGCATCATCAGTATGAAACAGTGAAGTGATCAGCTCTCTTCTCCAGCAATGTAGATCCAGATCAAGGAGATCAACCACTAATATTCCATCAGTGTCTTGACTAGCCGGGTATAAAACTGTATTGGTTGGATGATTTGGAATCCATCTATCCTCATGAACTCTAATTGAATACCCATCCCCAACTCTCCAACAACACCCCTTTTTAAGGATAGGTAGAGTTGCCATTATGCTTCTCCATACAAAAGAACAATTAGGGGATACAACAGCTTCAAGAAAATTAGACCGTGGAAAATATCTAGCCTTGAAACACTTGAATAATAGAGAGTCATCCTCTTGAAGCAGTCTCCACCCTTGCTTTGCTAGCATTGTAAGATTGAATGCTCGTAAATCACGAAACCCCATTCCACCTTTTTTAGGAGTGGCTAATTTGTCCCACCTTCTCCAATGAATTTTCCTTTCATTTCCTACTTGTCCCCACCAAAATTTTGCACACATAGCATCTAGCTCATCATATAATTTCATCGAAAGTTGGAATACACAAATTGTATAGGTAGGAATAGATTGTGCCACGGCCTTGATGAGAATCTCTTTCCCAAATGAATTTAAATATGGTTTTAAAATTAAAACAGACCACAAAATTGGAAAAATAGATTCCATTTCTAGTTTTTACCAATTGAACCGGTCGGTTTGACCCAATTTGTAGAACATATTCTTAAAATAAAAAATAAAAAAAGCCCATAAATCACTTTAACCGGAAAAAAAAAAAAAGGCCCATCAATTACCTTCCAATAAAAGCCCATAAACCCCTATCTCTAACAAAACTTTTTCCCTCGCGTTCCCCAACCGTACCTCACTCTTCTACTCTTCATCTCCTTGAAGAGTAGGATAGCAAGGAGCTCTCCTGAACTGGCTGTGAAGTTCTCCAGGTCCTATTCTATTTCTTCTATTTCCTTTTGTTTGGTTGGTTAGAAAATGGACAATATTAGCCACAAAAATTCACACACAAACTTCTTCTTCTAATCAATGAATGAAACATTAAAACTCTAATGACAATTCTAAAACCTTTGAATTTGAGAGCCAATCTGAAGTATAGAAAACCTTTTAGTTTCATGTTTCTGTTAAGTTTAGACATTCTTGCTTTAGTCTCTGTCTTCAGCTTTTCATTATTGTTAGAAGCCAAGTTATTGGTACACTCAGAACTAGGAGAGTGGTAGAGAATTCAACAGAGAAATTTCTTTGCTGGGGATGAAATTTGAAGTCTAGGCCTTTTAATTCTTGCTTTGGTCATAGTGTTTATAGGAGCATTTTTAATGGGTTTATAGTGGAATCAGAATTTGGTTTTGTTATAAGGTGGGTTGGTGAGAATTTTCGGCAGGATGATGTTGATGTTATAGAAGTTTGTAGCTTTATTTTTTGGGGGTTATTTAATTTTGTTCCAGGTTTAAGAATGATATTGTAGCATAGAGAAACCTACATTTTTCTGACATTGATATTGCCAAAAAATGAAGCTAAGCTTCATACGTGGATGTTTTCCTTCTAATTTATCAATCTTTGTTAATCCCTCTATAAGTACCAATCTTCTTCGACCCGTTTGCTTTTCTTCAATGTCATCCCCACCCACTTCTTTGAAGCCTCAAATTCCTCTCTTTCTAAGACTACCACTGCACTCAGCTTCTGTTTCTGACCTCCAGAAATGGCATGATTGGGCCAAAAATCTTGCTTCTTCGGTTGGGACAACCTTTCTAGACTCCGATGATGGTCCAGACTCGGGCATATTGTGCAGGGAGCTTAAGTGGCTCATGGAAGATGCAATTGAGGATCACGGTGTGTTTTCCCAAATGGGTATTGAAGACAATCAAACAAAAGTAAGATTAAGGGCGGGCATAGAAGAGCTTTACAATCTGTGGAAGCAGAGGATTGAAGAGAGGTGGCCTTTTCAGTATCTAGTTGGGTGTAAGCACTGGAGGGACTTGGTGTTGAGTGTCCAAGATGGGGTTTTGATTCTGAGACCTGAGACTGAACTCATTGTTGACTTGGTGGCTGATGTGGTTTCAAATAATGAAGGATTAAGAGAGGGATTGTTGGCAGATTTAGGAACTGGAACTGGGGCGCTTGCTATTGGAATTAGGAGGATTTTGGGGAGTCGTGGGAGGGTCATTGCAACTGATTTAAGCCCTGTCGCACTGTCCGTGGCAGCTTTTAATGTGCAGAAATATGGTCTTCAGGTTAGTGAAGTTATCATTGTAATGTAATGGTTCCAATTTCAATAATTTCACATGAAAACTCACTAACAATGATAGTTTTCATCCCACAATCCATATATTGGACCATGCTACATGCTGAAATGAAATGCAGGGAGTTTTTAATTTGCTTCTAGTAAATGATTTATTCAACATAGAAAGTGATAGATAGTCTCCGAATTTTTATTTTTATAGGTAAGATAGTCTCCAATTTTAGATCATCTATTTATTCAGCATACGAGTGGATCTTTTTATAATGGAGTGGCTAAATTTTCACTTCCTGTGTGCTAGGGCGTCCCTTTTTTGATATCAATAAATCTTATCACTTATCAAAAAAAAAAAAAAAAAAAATTTACTTTAGCCAGCAACTTACCGCAACTCTCCTTTTTCAGTTTTTCCAGGCTTGGGATCGGCTATGAACAAAATATATGTGGCCGACTTTGACTAGTTTGTTGAGTTTATATAGCTGACCCCGAAATTTTGGGACTAAGGTCTAATTGTTGTAGTTATTCAACATACAAGTCCTCCATTTTTGCTCATGAATGTACTGCTACTATATCTAATGAAATGTACTGAAGGATTATGTTTAATAAGATGGCCAAAGCCTTTGCAGCATTCTTGATTCCCTTTTTAACCAAACCCTAACCACTTATACGCTATCTATACTAAACTTTAGCCCCAGTTTTCATGGCTGTAGTAATTGTGTCCTGTGTTCTTGTGGTATTAGAGGGTTCAATATCAGGAATGCAAGGGAAATCTTTGTTGATTACTTAATAGGTTTTCTTTAAATTAAATTTACTAACATGCACAACTCTCCTCATTATTTATAATCTTCAATTGCATTAACAAGTCATCATCTAAGGTTCCTAATGCAAATGCACTTATAATGGCAAAACACAGTCATTGTCTTGGCAAGGACTTAAAAAAAATCTTGTAGGTGATCAGTAATAATTTTAACTACCAGACACCTTTTGGATAGATTTTTTTTTTTTAAAGAAATCAATGTCCAAATTATTTGTACTTCAAAAAAAAAGAAAAATGGGAATAATTTTCCTTTAGTAGTTATTAAATTTGCTTTTCTTTTTCTTCCTTCATTTCTTAGAAGGCATTCAGATGTTATAAATGAAAGTTCAAAGAATACTAAATTATTTTTCATTGAGGGGGATGAGGTAAATCTGTGATGTTTATTGTTAAAACAACACTACAAATAGTAAACTGGATATGCAATGAATGCTGAGATCAAAATTTCCTCTAATGTAGCTCAAAGTTCCAAATAACCCTGCAGATCTAAGTGCTGTCAAATTAAGAGGCATGAGAAGGAGAAAAGGCTGAAAAGAGCTTTGGCATATTTTTCTTCTTTGGGATTGGTGGCACATTGATGCAATAATTTGCTCTTGGTTTGACAGCAATGGGAATTATAGGGAGGCCTTTGGAAATTTAAGTAACATTAGGGGATTGATTGCTCAGTTTTAAACTTTAGTGGGACAATGCAGCTCAGTTGATATGGTAAATATTTGTAATTAGCCTTTTATTTTACTATGAGAAATCGAAGCGTATTAATTTTTTAGTTTTCTTAATTTTCACTCTCATCTTTTTCCCCTCTTCCTTCCAGCAAAATAGAATATCTCTGATTTCTTTTCTTTCTTCATCTGCACTTTATTACAAACCACTCAAGATGTAATTGAATTAAGGCAAGGATCATGGTTCAAACCATTGAAGGATGTGGAAGGAAAACTTGCAGGTATTGTCAGTAATCCACCATACATACCGAGTGACAATATCCCTGGGCTACAAGCTGAGGTTGGTAGACATGAACCAAGACTTGCATTAGATGGTGGTCTAAATGGCATGGATGATCTTCTCCATCTTTGCAATGGGGCTGCTTTGATGTTAAGACCTGGTGGATTTTTCATTTTTGAGGTATTGATCTTTTAATACCTAGAAGCCAGAGTTCAATATTTTAAATGATCATACTACCTAATTTATATTATTTTTCAACATTTTCTCAATGATAATGTTATAGAAATAATTGAAATTGCAATATCTACAAGGTTGTTTTATCTTCTGTGTGTTAAAATAAAAGAATTTACACTGGAATTTACTTTGAGGTTAGATTTGTAAATTACAAGAGGTTGAGCTTTAGTGCTATGGCTAGTGCCTTCCACCAAAAGTAATAGGTTGTGGGTTCGAGTCTGGGAATCAGGCCCTCCTAACAAATTTGGGGGTAAGGCTGCCTATCATAACCTCTTTTAGACCCCAAAAAAGCGGGAGTTATGTGCATAGGGTACAATCTTTTTTTGGATTTGTAAATTTTTTTTTTTTTTGGGATAAGTAATAAAAATATATTAAAAAGAAGAGGGGTGTCACTTGAATATATAGGAAGTATGCATCAAGGATAGAAACAAATCAATTGCATAAAGTACAAAAGTCTATGAAAACATGGACTGAAGAAAAAGAACAAAAGCCTAACACTGTAACCCAATCCAGAAGAGTATTAAGGAAGAAGAGTTTAAGATTTGAAACTGATCTTTCTAAATCCTCAAAATGCCGGTTATTCCTCTCCCTCCAAATGCACCACATCAAACAATGGGGCACAGCCATCCAAATAGCAGAATTCCGATGCCTCCCAAACTTTCCTTGCCAACAAGCCAACAGCTCCACCACTGTTTTCAGCATAACTCAATGAATGCCAAACAAAGTAAACACCATAGACCATAAATCAAAAGCAAAAGAGCAATGGATGAAGAGGTGGTCAACTAATTCCCCATTTCTTTTACACATACAACACCAATCTAAAATCAAAATCTACCATTTTCTAAGATTATCAATAGTCAAAATATTCCCCAAAATTGCAGTCCACACAAAAAAAGCAACTCTAGAGGGGAGGTGGTCAACTGATTCCTCATTTTTTTGGATTTGTAAATTATTAATGTTAAATTCCAATGCTTGGATTAGCATAAGAAGGGATTTCTAACAAATTTGGGGGTAAGGCTACCTAATAACCTCTTTTTGGCCCCACAAAAGCAGGAGGTATGTGCATTGGGTACAACTTTTTTTTGGATTTGTAAATTATGAATGTTAAATTCTGGTGCTTGGATTAGCATAAGAAGGGATTTCAACAATCCCTAAGGAACCTGAACACATCAATTCGTAGTATCAAAGTCCCAAGTATGGAATCCATCATCAACTGTTGTAGAAATTGTACTTGTGAGAAAATGGGTGCTGCTACACACGGATTGTACATGCATTAGTGTGGGTAAAGGAATGAGATGGGAGCCTGATGCATCTATTGTTGAATGCATACCAACAGTTAAGTTTAACAAAGAAATGAAGCACTCTGGTGAGTTAGGAATGGTCAAATTCGACCAATAAGCACAGGAAGGTTTTCGAATGTGAAGCCCCCTCCCAACCTTAGCTGTAGAGACTAAAACCCTCTGATACATGTCAAGAATTAGCAGACCTGATTGTAGGCCGTCATGCTAGGTGGTCATCAAAGATGATATGAGAAAAAAAGGACCTAGGTAAGGCACTAACTTGGCTCTTTGCAAATGATACTGTCAATGTCTATATGACTTGTTGGTGAAAAGGACAAGAACTTGACAGGAGACTAGGAAAGAAACAGAACTTGAGATGTTGATATGGGGATAATGAGAAGATTAATGGGTCTGGAATCAGGATGGTTGGATGTGCTATTAGGATTCTTATATGGCTAATGCTTTTCTAAAAATACTATTAACAATGGTGTTATTTTAGTGACTTTAATATCTAGTTTGGATGAGTTCTGCTGTTCTGGAACCTGACACCTTTGCCTTGAACCAACCCCCAAATTTAATTTGGTTGTGTCTTTATAGACCATATTGGAGTCCTTAATTGGGTCAAAATGGATCAGAACCTTGTTTTTCTTTGTAATTGCTAGGTGTGCACATACCTCAACCCTTGTCTTTGTTGCATGGCTTCTAGTGGTTTCGTTTATGAGGAAGTCTAAATGTTTTTCTTTTTCTTGTTGCATGGCTTCTAGTGATTTGATATGCGAGGAAGTCTCAATGTCATTCTTATGCTTTTCCTTTTTAGGGTGGTTTGTGTCTCTCCTTTTTGTCTATTAATGTTACATTTTCAATATCTAGGGGGCACAAATTATTTAATTTTACGTTCTCCCATGTTTTGCCATTTGGTTTATGCTAAAGTATTTCATACTCCTTTACAATACCTGCGTTTTTTGAGCTCGTTGAACATAATTTATATTTTACCCCTACTTTGGATTTCTTTTTTTGTTAAGTAATGTTGATTTAGTGAAAATAGAAAGTGTATACAAGAAGTATATAGTAAAAATAAATAAATAAAATAGAAAACACCAATGAAAAATAGACACAAAGAGGAGGGAAAGATAAAAGCAAAGAAATTAACGACGAATAAGAAAAGAATCCAAAAACTCCAAAGAATATGCCTAGAAAGTATAGGATTTTGAACTCCATTCATAAAGGGTCTTCAAAAACATTGACTTAAAATTAGGCAAAGTTAACTCCTTTCCCATAAATGTAGGCTGACTCTTCTCCGTCCAAGTGCACAGCATAAGACAGGCAAAAATGGAACCCCGCACTTCCTTGAAACTACATAATTTCAAGGCTCCTTTCCAAGACTCCAACATTGGCATAACATAACTTGGCAATTTGGCATGACCCAAGTGATCCTAGGCAATATAAAAAAACCCACAGGTCACAAGCAATAGGACAATGTAACAAGAGATGACTTGCTAACTCACCATCAGATTTGCACAGGCAACACCAGTCTACCATGATAAAAGCCCTCTTTCAAACTTTCAAAGATTATCCGTCACCTATATATTCCCAAGAGCCATCTCCCAAACAAAGAATGCAATACTAGGCAGGGTTAGCGTTTTCCATATGCATTTCCAAGGAAATTGGATAGGATTTAATTTACAGCCCTTACTTGAAACTGAAAGTTCAATTAGTGTGTAAAACACTACTGAATGTCTAGACCCCCAATTTCAATAAACTAACACAAGCTTATACCCAAATAATAGATGTGCGGAATAATAGGTACAAGCAAAAACCCAAACAAATAAACAACTTTACATCATAATTAATCACAACATAGCAGTAATTAAAAGGTAAGAGTAAGGGTTAGAGAGATGCAAACACAAAGATAACACCGACACGTGTTATCGAAGAGAAAACCGAAGAATTCGGAGAAAAACCTCTCTGTTACCCTCAAAGCGGTAAAATGATCCACTACAGAATAAAGTTGTAGTACACGAATAACAAAAGACCCTCCAAGCCTCGTTTACCCAATGTACTTGAGCTCTGCAAGCTCTTGCTATCAACTGGTTAAGCCTAACCGTGTCTTTTCTAGTTTTTCGGATCCCGCAATAACCCTATTACATGAACCAAATGAATTGGTCATCTCTGAACTACTTCCCAAGTACCAAAATACCTCATCACTGATATGGGTATGGCGATATTGGTCATCATTGATATTGTTGGGATCTTAATGGCAATGGGAAGTTTGATACTCGGTCCTTTGATCATAAGATTCGAAATGCAGCTCCTTTCACTTTCCCTTGGAAGGGAATTTGGAAAGTTAAGGTTCCTAAAATGGTGGCTTCTTTTATGTGGACAGCAGCCCATGGTTAGATTCTAACTTTGGATAACCTTATGCTTTGTAGTCGCCCTTTGGCGAATCGTTGTTGTTTGTGCTATAATAATGCAGAATCTATGGATCACCTGTTTCTTTTCTGTCCGATAGCTCATTCTTTATGGATGTATATGATTTGGTTGTTTGGGATCGAATAGGTCATGCCAGGTTCAGTTGTGGACTTATTATTTTGCTGGTATCATTAGCTTGGGAAACATAGCTCGGATATTTGGGATTTGGTTCCAGGTTGTTTAATGTGGACTATTTGGACTGAACGAAATAAGCGGTCTTTTGAGGATGAGGAAAAACTATGGTTTAGTTATTAAAGTTTTGCCATTGGACCCTCTTTGATTGGTCTCGATGTTGGGGTTATTCGGATAGTTCTACCCTTTTGAATTTTCTTTCATCTATTAGAATAGATTAGGGAATGCTTCTGTCTTTTTGTTTCTTCTTTTCCTTTGTTTACTACGGTGAACTCTTTGTGTTTCTCTTGCTATTCTTTTATCAATAATATTTCTTCTTATCAAAAAATAAAAGGGTATGGTGAGATAAGGATTTGGCTAATGAACCTCTCAAGGGTATGTCAGTGGTGAGGGTGAGAGTAAAGAAATTTGGAGAATCAAAAGTCTAAGATTGTGGATGAGTCAATATTGGTTTTCTTTAGGGTTTCTCTCTCAAAATTCTCTTTGGAAACTCTTTATATTTCATAGGTATAAGGGTATTTATAGTAGGGTACGTGAGGAATGTGAAAAGTAATTTTTTTGCAAAACAGGGCAATATGGCGACTCACTCTCACAACTGGAACAAGTCGCAATTTTGAGTCGCAAGTTAACTGACAGGCCAAACTGTACTTTTTGTCCTGTAGGGCTCTAGTCCTGTAGTGTTCTAGCTTTCGTGACCCTTCAGCTTCCTGTATGCTTCACACGTGTGGCATTTTTGGCAAGTTACTAGTCGTGAGTCACTCACAAGAATCCTCCAATGCACATACTCTTGAATTTTTTCACTCTCACACACAACTCTTACATTATTCCCACCTAAATACAGGTATTTACTTGCTGAAATTACAAGCAAATTTAGCACGGAATAAAACCAACACATGATTGAATAAATTTAACCTTACAGAAACACTCTATAATTATTTTTAACCTAGAATCCAGTCTTAGGTGATAGAAGTGAAACCAATCTACTGGGACTTGTAGGGGTTACCTTCGCTGCATACAGATCATCCAAAAAATTGGGCCATAGAATCTAACTCCCAGACTTGTGCCTCTATGATGAAGACAGGTTTCCAATGCAACTGACCTTTAACCCAATCAAAATAGTCTGAAACCAAAGCCTTTTTGTCTCTAGCAAACCTGAACAGCTCAGGGTATCTATCCTGGAAAGTCTCATTGCTATCCCAATGATACTTCCAAAACAAAACTTGGGAACCAACCCCCACCTCAAAACAAGGGTATGAAGCAAACTTCTCCCAACCCTTCCTGATATTTTTCCATGGGCCTACCCATAAGGACCTTTTACCATTCCAGTGTACCTCTGACATCAAGTAGTACTATACTTGCTCTATCAATAACCCTTTACGGTTTTGCCACAATGACTTTTGTTCCAACCTATACCTCCACAACCATTTCCCAAGCAAAGCTTGGTTAAAAATCAGCAGCTTTTGAATGCCTGGTACCCCTTGGATTGGATTGCACCTAGTAGACTAATAAACCAAATGCAATTTATGCTCCCCTTGAAGCCCACCCCACAGGAATTCTGTATTTTTCCAGCTTGTTGGCTACACTAACAGGAATGGGGAAGAGGAACAAGGAATAGGTAGGGAGACTTGAAAGTGTACTCTTGATTAAAGTTAGCCTAATAGTCTTCCTCTAGATTATTTCCTCTCATTTTGTTTACATTTGATTTCACTTTTTCCTACAATGGGTGAAATATGAAATGATAGTAGAATGTATTAACTTTATATACTTTTATTATTCTTTTTATTCTTGTATTATCATTTAGTACATATAAATACATATTGAATAGATTAAAAAAGAAAAAGTCTTATAGCCGTTACTTATAAAAATAAATAAATGTCTTATAGTGTCATATGTGGAATAAACTTCTACCCAGTACAGTTTTGACAACGTTGATTAACAGGGAATTCTTAAATTAAATTCTATGTAAAGAAAGGGCAAACCATGGATGCCCGTAAGAAATACTTTGCTTCTAAAACGAAAAGAATGGTGTACCCAGTCCACAAGACTCATTTTGTCCAAGAGAGGTAGTTGGTAGGTAACCATATCCCCAATTTCAGAGAGGTTAATTCCTAATCTCAAACTCATGATACATTGCTTGGGGTAGATGGCACTTACCACTGCACCAAGGTTTGACATCTCTTGCTTCTAATCATGAAATGAGCTATAAATCACATTGTGTTTAATCAAAGAACCAACTGTTTTTCTATGATAATACTTTCAAGTAGTACGAGTACATGAAAGGGCAAAAACTCTAATACGAAGTTGATTTCCTTTTTTTTTTTTTTTTGGCCTTGTTCTCTTCCTTTGAGTCAGTAAACTTGACTGTGTTCTATCATAGATTTCCATATACTGCACATATAATTCATACCGTTGCCTTTTCCTATGAATTATACAGGCATAGAAGTAATAAAGAATTTGAAGTAAAGATTGTCATGAGGAAAGAATACAGTTCCTCCATTTCAACGGCCCACCCACCACCCCCCCCCCCCCTCCCCCCCAAACACACACAACCGTAAAACATTGTACAAGCCGATGAATAACACTGTAACGAACATTTTACAATGTACCTATTTGTGTGTGTGTGTATATATATATATATATATATTTTTTTTTTTTCAACATGTAGTTAATATAACTCATACCTATGATATGGTTGTGGCTTAACCCTCCACCCTTATTTCTGAGGAAAGACGCCATTTGCATCCTTAAATAGTCTAATAATCTGGTCCTCAGTTCTTACTTGGTTTCCTTGAACTCTTGGCATTCTTTTTAGCTAAATTTGACAAATTGTGGCTTCTCATGCTATTATATCATCACGTCTCATTATATCCAGCTACAACCACTTCCACTAATTAATTCACATACCCTCTCAGCATTCATTTTTAGCCAATTTGACAAATCGTGGCTTCCCATGCAGTCTGCAGATAATGTCACAGTAGTACCTCAATCTTTCCCTTTCTAAGGAACTAAACACCCAACTGGATTATATCATCACATCTCCTTACATCCAGCTACAACCACTTCCACTAATTATTTTACGTGGGTATGGGAATTGATGAGGGAAATGTTATAAATCATCCCACGAGTTGAATCCTAGAGCCAAAATATAACCAGCTTGGGCTTGTAAACAAAGCTGAGTTTTATGCTACTTATTATATAGATGAACGGAAAATAAGGCCTGGTTGTTTAGCTGACATGGCTAGGGAAATGCATACATTGACTAATTTTCCTTCTTAAGTCTTTTCTAATGCAGTTTTCTTTATTTTAGTGACAACTGATAAGGACCATAGCATGAAAAAGCAAATAATTGTATTTGATAGTAGACATAACCAAAAACAAAATGCAATAGAACTCAGGTAGTAAAAGAGAAATGATGAATATCTATAAACCTAAATAGCATTCAAAATGTAAGTACAAAGCCTCAATCCACTTGCATTTATAAAAAATTACTAGAGAACCCATCTTAAACTCACTTCACTCAACCTATAGGTTCCCTAAACTGAAATCAAATCAAGAGCTCGCATATTTCTCAGTCCAAGCTCGAGTGGTAGTCGCACACTTGGCTTTGTTGGTCTTGTACATACGAGCAATCTCGGAGACAACAGGATCGTCCGGGTTTGGATCTGTCAGTAGTGAGCATATCGACAACAGTACCTGCAACCAATTATTGTACTAATCAAACAATTTTTATTTTCGATTTTTGTTATACCCAAAATAATGGAAATTGGATTTAGATTTGACTAAGATGACTCTTGCTTCTTCTTCTTCTTCTTCTTCTTTTTTTTAATTTTTTTTTAAATTCAAAAGTTTCACATGAGAGCATTTGAGGTCAAGATATTTCTATTGAAAATTGCCGAAAGTATCAAAACTCATTATTAAACTTGGAAAAAATGGGGGTTTGATCTTGATGAATTTGCATATGGCAGCAAAGTTTAACTATAAGAGTTTAGCTTACTTCCAGTACTATTTAGATGAAAACATTATTTTGGTCTTTACATTTTGGGATCACAGTTAATTCAGTCCCTACATTTTAGTGGTAATCAATTTGGTCATTGTTATTTTCAACTTACAGTCAATTTAGTCTCTATTGTTAATTCATAACGAAAAATGTTTATTTGACAAATGGTTTATCTTGTTGGCACATATATGGCTAATATAATAATATAGAATCAAATAATTAAATATTAATAAAGCCACTTTAATAATAAAATATATTCATGTCAGACAAAAAAAATTCTAAAATGATTAATTAAAAGAAAAAAAATAAAGAAAATGATTTTTTTTTTAAAATCTCAATTTCTTTTATTTTCTTTTTGAACTCTTGCACTTTCTTAGCTTATGTTTCTAAGCACAATACCCAGAACACAACATTCTAACTTAAGCCAATCAATAATTTATCAAATATCAAGACTCAATTTTCTTTTCAATTCTCTTCTTTTAATCTATTTCTTAGCAGCCACATAATTGTCATACAACTATCAAAACCACCACAGATTTGACCACCAACAACCACCATCAATATCAAAACTACCAAAGGCTGAACCCCTCACTATAAACTCCTAAATTCCTAATCACAAACACTGACAAACTCTCTAACACTTTGCAAATTTTCCCTCCCAACTTTTTGTCACTTTCCCAAGAAAAACAATTCACAAAAAAGAAGGTGAAAATGAGTGAGATTCTTCACATCTAGGGAGGTCAGTGTGGGAACCAAATACATGTGGAGTTTTGGGAGGTGGTGTACGCGGAGCATGGGATCGATTCAATGGGCCAGTGCATTGAAGTGCTTGGTATTGGGATTTTTTTGGCTAAACACTCGGTATTGAGATTTGATTTCATATTGTGGTGTTGCTAGGTGTTGGGTGGGGCTGGGTATTGTGTTTGGAAAATAAGAAAGCACAAGAATTCTAAAGAAAATAAAAGAAAGTGAGGATATTTTTTAATTCATTTTATATATATTTTTAATTAATCTTTTCAGAAATTTTGTGTTTGACATGGATTTCTTTTATTATTAAAATTCTTATGTGGATTTTTTAATGTTTAATTAATTGATTTTATATTATTATGTTAGCCCCATGTACGCCAACAAGGCAAATTGTTTGCCATGTAAGCATTTTTTATTAGTGAGTTAACAGTAAAGACTAAATTAATTATATGTTGAAAATAACAATGACTAAATTGATTGCTACCAAAATGTAGGGACCAAATTGACCGTGACCTTAAAATGTAGGGATCAAAATGGTGTTTTCGCCTACTTTTTAAAAATGAATCTCCTTTTGTTTTAATGAGAAACTGCCATATCACTTGCTAACTAAATAAAATGTGGAGATTAAAACTCACTACCACTTATTATTGTATATTTAAAACAAAAGGACATGTCTAGTTAAAAAAGTACTGGAAGTAAGTCAAACTCTAACTTTAAATGGCTGAAATTCTCTTTATTATAATCCGAATTTGGTGCTATTTAAGGGGATATTAGAGCTAACAATAGTAAAGCCAAGTCAACACCACCAAAGGAAAATAAGCAGTTGGGCCTGTTTGGTTGTGTTGTTTAAACAACAATTTTCATTGTTTAAACAACACAATACATATTTCCATAATATATTTTTACCTACACGTATTTCCACAACACTTAAACAACGTTACTAGAATAACATTATCAAACGGGTCATTGTTTGCTATATGGGCGTTTTTTCCCTGGATCAAACAAGTACTATTTATATTTATTCTATTTTTTCATATATATTATTATTTATATTAGTTTTCGGTTTTTTGTCAATTTAAGGTACACTTAATTGACTTTTTTTAATTTCATATTATGCTTTCAATCAACAATCATATCTTTCTCTTGCTTAGATTTTCTGCTTTATAGGTATTGATAATCTTATTCTTTTGCTGAATTCAATTTAAATTTGATTGAAGGCTGAACTTGTAGATACCCCATTTTGCATCTCACATTTAACCCCACTTGCATTACCTTGCATATTATCACCATTTAACATCTCCAAGGCAAGACTATAATTTTGACTGTTTGATCTCCAAATACTTCTTATAAAAAAATATTGAGGTCATAACGATCAAAATGACAATTCATGAGCATTAATCAAACCACCAGATGAAAAGATATCAAAGAAATAAGGTTTAATAATAAAGGACACTTGCATGAAACCAGTCTCGACCATAGGTGATTATGATATCTTAATTCTAATTAGTCTATTTTTAGTCTAATTTAAATTAAATAATGTGTCATATTCCTATTGGCTATGTTGATACCTCACGGTCGTCGACCACCTAGAAACAGCGATGCGCATGCCGCTCCCTAGAGGGTTGTTCGCAAGCTTGGGTGCATGCTCTCCTATGACTAATGAGTCATTTTTAAATTGTCACGAGTTTTTAAAGTCGCCACCAATCATTAGGTTTTTACTAAGGTGTGATTAGTCATTTTACTCTATTTGATTTTATTACCAATCCTAGGTTATGAAAAAGTCAATTTTTTTCTAATCTAACTGGATGATAAAAAATCTTGATTCTTGGTTTGGAAGTCTAGTAATGTGTGGGGAAGGTGTTAGGCACCCCACAACACCTGTTGTAAGATAATCTTTTGTTTTGATAAATTCTTAATGTTTGGTCATAGGCAGATAAAAGCGAGCTACTAGCATTAGCTTTCATGGCTTTAAAGAAATGGGCTTTGAGGAGTAAATTTGCCAATAAAAAAGTTGAGGGGGGGTGTTTTGGCCAATGGTTGAAAGTTCAGGGGGTATATGAGCATTTTTCCCTAGTGTACAAAGGAACATTACTTACTCGGAGGATAACTGGGAAGAAGATAATTTCTAGAAGCATATGTTAAGTGTTGAGTGTCACCCCAAAGATGTTGTTGATGAACTGATTTGCAAAAGGCTTGAAGCGATTGGCAAAAGAGCGATTGGCAAAAGAAGCCAAAAAGAAAAACAATAGTATTCTGTTTTTGGCCCACAAAAATCCATGTTACTATACTTTCCAATATCATTCTTTTTTTGAGAAATGCTACGTACAGAACATTTTCACAACAAAAAACTTTCACAACAAATCATAAGTGGTTAGTTGTTATTGGTTTTAATTTGAGCCTACTATTGAAATTATTTTTTTGTCGCACCAATAACAACTCGTAATAAACTACCACTTCAGTTTATCGGTGGTTAGTTGTTATTGGTTTTTTAAGTGTTTTGAAAATATTATGAACATAGCATTTCTTTTAGTTTTTTTAGCATTTATGAGCTTTTGTATGTTGTAGTATTTATTTTTTACACAATTTTATTTTTGGGGGTTTAAGTTACTAGTTGTAATGCTTATCTCTCTTTGTTGCTTGCACGTATACATGGTAACTTTAGTTATCACGGTTCAATATATTCTTTTGTGCCACATTCTCACATTCTCTTTGTGTCTTAAGAATGAGTGTTACAAGAGTTAAAGCTCTATGCATACATGTCTATTAGATTCAAAATCTGTCTACCAGCTTGTCAAATAGCTAATGGATACTTTTTTTTTTAAAAATTAAAAATTTCATTTAGAGTATTATTGTTGATGCTCTAAATTAGGTTAGTTCGACTTGGGAAAACAATCTTCCTATGGCTTGACCAATGACACCCAGTTGGAACCCTTCTGCTTAAATTTGGAAATATATATGATTATATATGATGCAACAATCTATGAGGCTTTGGCAGATTTAGTCTTGAAAAGTAGAACTTGGTTTAGTTATACTCCAAAGCCAATAAGTCTTGTAGATCCAAAGTAAAGGATAAGGCTACATGGACCAAAACTAAGTCAGGTTGCTTCTCTTGTGTAGCCACATATACAGAGCTTTATATGCTTTAGGGAGGTCCTAGACTGTTTGCTGTGTGTCATATCTGATTCATCAAATATTGGGCAGTGATGGGTGATTGGTCTTCTGTTCTTTTATATAATAAATTGAAACTTAAATTGATTGTTTTATTCTCTATAGCCACAAGATACTATAATCTAAAACTTTGAGTTTAAATGGAAATTAAATGAAACATCCATTTTATTTGTATACTAAAATAATGTTGCATAAAGCATCTAAATTTCTAAACTAACATGGCATCTTTGATACATTCCCTTCCTATAAAGACTTTTAGGAGTTGAATTGATTATTTGTACGAACACATAATCACACATTACAGTAGTAGAATCCAGCATAGTACATGAAGACGACTCCTACACTTGAAGAGAAAGAAAATCATGACTCCTACACTAGAAGAGAAAGAAAATCATCCATTGATCATTTCAACAAGGGGTATTAAACTAGCTTGAAATTAAGATCACGACTCATAATCCCTTGCATAATCCAAGCATTATTAGAGACATTTAATCTCTTCTAGTTGTTCCAGGCCTTTGCAATTCACAAAAAAGTTCGTTAGCTCACCATTTTATACCCTAATAATATAAAAAACAATAACTATTACAAGGTTACAAGGTTGTGGATATTAATAAGATGACAATTTCTGTTTAGCAATTTGACCGCGAGTGAGAAATGAAAATCTAATTTCCGTGCTTAATGAAAAGGTAAACATAAAATTTCCATGCTTTTTGAAAAGAAGCATTTGGAAACAGAATGAAATCAACATAAATGGCTAGGGCACATTACTTAGAGTAGTCTTATAGTAATTAAAATGAAATGCCTCTTACTTTAGCTCTACTTGGTCTAGCTCTACAAATCCCCAAACCAACAAAAGTACTTTTTATTAATTGTAGTTCCTTAATGACTTCCTCCATATTGATTCTCTCTTTTGGAGATTCCAATGAACATAAGATTCCAATATTAAGGATTGAGAGTAAGCATTTTTCCATATCCACATTAATATGCCTAAAGTCCTTAGTATTATTAACTTCTTCTACTTTAATTTTATTGTCATTATCATCTTCTTTTGTTGCCATCATTGCTGCAGTGGCTACTCCCATTCCTTCAACTTCTCTTGGCAAAAGCATTGGGTCGACAACTTGAATGAGCCTTTTTGGTAAGGACATCTTAACAAAGTTAGGGAGATTGAGACCATCTTTAAACATATCATCAGTGGGTCTCCTTCCTATAAACATTTCCAACACAAGGACTCCATAACTATATACATCCCCTTCAGTTGATGCTTCATTGCCCATGCCATACTCTACAACTCATGGAATGGAGGGAAATTAAGCAATATTCCATCTATTACAAAAATATGGATTTAGGGTTTACAAAATGCAAAGTCAAGAAAAAAAAACAAATCTATATTAAAAAAATAGTGACATATGCTTTTATTTTTGAAACTAAAGGAAACCGTAATAACTTTATCCCGAGGGTACAAATCACTTTTTCCCCCTCCTGTTGATTTATTTTGATTAAGAAAATATATTTATACAAAGAAGGTACAAATTTTAGTGAAAGAATATCAAATTTAACATTTCTCAAAGTTTAAATCATATTTGAATGTTATTTTTGAATTAAAATTTGCAGTTTTATTAAAAAAAAAAAATTAAAACTAAATTAAGTACATTCTTGCATGGTACAAATATGAATGTGTTTTAACTTCTAAAAGAAAATCAAATACTAAGCAAGAGCTACTTAGCAAATAAATAAATAAAAATTACTAAATGAGAGTTTATGTTAATATGCTAATTGCGTGTACACCCATGCGAATATGTTGATGATACGAAAATTAAAAAGGATATATGACAAGAAAATCAAGGAGTTAAAAATCCTATCATTTGATAAAGCGACAAAAAGAAAATAAATACATTAGAATAGTTAAGGATTTAAAACAAAAGAAGAAAGATAATACCTGGAGCAACATAACCAATAGATCCCTTTAATCCAATTGTGGTAGTATACTTTTGGGGAGAATCATTTGAAGTTGTGAGGAGCCTTGATATGCCAAAATCACTTACATGAGCAATCATATCATTATCAAGAAGAATATTGCTTGGCTTTAAATCACAATGAATGATTTTTTGCTCATAATGATTGTGAAGACAGTTTAAAGCAAAAGCCACATCAATTGCAATAATTAGTCTTTGAAGAACGCTCAAATTTTTTGATTGATTGTCAATATCTGTCATCGGATGCAACCACATTTCCAAGCTCCCATTTGTCATGAATTCAAAAACTAGAGCTTTGAAATCATCACCATTATAATTTATACTAAAGCAACATGTTAATATCTTTATAAGATTTCGATGCCGAACATTTCTTAATACATTGCATTCTACCATAAAACACTTTGAAGCATCTTTGTTTTGAAGGTTTAGAACCTTTACAGCCATGAATATTTCATCTTGCTCAAGAACTCCTTTATAAACAACTCCAAGACTACCGGATCTAATCAAATTGTTGAGAGAAAGTCCATTAGTTTCCTGATGGAGCATTTTGTACGAAATTGTTGGAAGGAGATACATCTTTGAGACTATTGAAGATGGTTTCTTTTTTGATCTTTTCCTCCAATAAAGAACAAGAAAGGATGAAACTAGAAGGATACATACAACCACACAAATAATTGTGATTATTACTCTAGAAGTAAAGGACTTTCTCGATTTTGTAACGATGTGGCATGTTGTCAATTCCAATTGTGGAATGCCCCCGCAAAGCTTATTGTTTCCAATAACTGATATTGCATTTATATTTCTAAAAACTCCTCCTGTTGTTACCTCACCCTTAATATTGTTAAACGAAATGTTCAAATATTTTAAAAATGAAAGTTTCTCTAGACCCTTTGGATTTAATCCTGATAAGTTGTTTCATGAAACATCTAAATGTTCAAGGCTTTTCAAGGAAGCCATAGATGAAGGTATGGTCCCGTTAAATGAATTTCCTTGCAAGCCTAGGTACACTAAGGTCAAGCAATTTCCAATTGTTGTAGGAATTTCACTAGAAAAATTGGTTTTAGAGACATCCATTGAATTAATATTCTTCAAACTGCCTACTTCAACAAGTAATTTGCCACTAAATGAGTTGTAGGATAAATTTATGAGTAAAAGTGACACAAAATTTGAAAAACCTGTTGGGGTATGACTCCATAGAGCACTATCATCAGCTCTCTCAAATGTGCCAAATGCCAAATATTTGGCACATTTGGCACATCAAACACAAAAACAGACCCTTATCAGATGTGCTAAATATGCTAAAATTATGAAACATGCTACAGTACGCTCTCATTTTTGAGAGCGTACGGATGAGAATGCCATTTCCATTTATTATTTTTTATTCATCTTTCTCTCACCTCTCTCATCACTTTATTCTTTTGATCTTTTCTCTTCTCTCTCCGTCACTCTCTATCTCTTCCCTCTCAGTCCTCCCTGCTCAAGATCTCTCTCATCTTTGCTCAAGATCTCTCGCCGCCTCACCTCACCGTCAACCTCCATAGCCTTTGCCGTCGACCTCCACAACCCTTGCCGCTAACCTTTAGATCTCTTAATCGGTTCGTGGGTGTGATATTTGGGATGGGTTTCGATGTGTGGGTTTTGGGTCATTGATTGATCGGTTGGGTTGGGATTTTGGGCTGGTGGTTGTGGCGGTGGTTGGTTGAGTTTTGGGCCGGCGATGTTTGTGGCTGTACTGGGCAGCGGTGTTTGTGGCTGTAGTGGGTTTCGATGTGTGGGTTTTGGGTCATTGATTGATCGGTTGGGTTGGGATTTTGGGCCGGTGGTGGTGTCGTGGTTGTGGCAGTGGTTGGTTGAGTTTTGGGCCGGCGATGTTTGTGGCTGTAGTGGGTCGGCAGTGTTTGTTGAAGATTTTGAGTTTCTTTTTCTTTTTTTTTTTCTTTTCTTTTTTGTTGAGGTTTTTGGATTTGGAATTTGTTGGAGATCTAGTGATTGTGATTGTAGTTTGTGGAGGTTGATTTGCCGTTGGTGGTGATTTGCCGTTGCCGTTGCCGTTGGTGGTTTGTGGAGGTTGATTGTGATTGTAGTTTAATGGGTTGGAATTTGTTTAATATTATTTAATGTGTTGGATATATTATTTTAATGTATAGAATTGAAAAATAGAAGATGTGATAAATGATGAATTGTAAAATGATGTGCTAAAATGATAAAGTAGGTTTTTGGTGTATCAAAATGGAATTTTTTATGAGAAAGTTGATGAGAATGCTCCAAGGTAATTTTCTAGAACATCCAACTTTTGTAAACTTTGACAAGTACCAATACTTGGAGGAATGCTTCCTTCTAAATTGTTTTCAGACAAAAACAATTCAGCCAATTGAGTGAGATTGCCAATAGAACTTGGGATCTTCCCTGACAATTTGTTTCCCCATAATCTCAGTCCTTGCATCTTCTGAAACTTCTCAAAAGAAGTAGGTATCATACCTGTGAGAAGAGTATCTTCCATGCCCAAGATAATTAAATTGATGAGATTCTGCAATGCTATAGGAATAGTTCCAGATATTTTATTGCCACCCAAATATAATCCTGTGAATTGTGTCGACAAGTTGCCTATAGAACTGGGCAAAACACCTTCAAATCGGTTTACTACAAATGCTAGTGTGTTCATTTTGCTACAGTTTCTTAGAGACGTTAAAAAGTCCAAATCCTTTCCTAATTTATTATAACTTAGATCTAGGAATCGAAGATCTTGTAGATAACCCAAATTAGTTGGAACTGATCCCACAAAGCTATTAGTGGAAGGTCAAGTAATTGAAGTTTAGATGCATTGCATAAAGAACTAGGGATTGACCCAAAGAATTTGTTACTATATATTGAAAACCGTTGGAGATTAGGGAGAGTATGGCCTATATTTTCTGAAAGGGTACCACTAAGTTGGTTTTGTGTAAATGACAAGCTTATAATAGCTGATATATTGTAGAGAGAGGAGGGGACCATACCGTTCAATTTATTGACTCCAATTAAGAAATATGACAAGCTTTTCAAACGGCCTACGCTTTCTGGAATATTTCCCTCTAAATCATTAAAGGATGCTGAAAAAAGTACAAGTAATGAAAGATTTCCCAAGAAACTTGGGATTCCTCCTACGAAATTGTTTTTGGCAACCCGAAGAAAAGTAAGCTTGGTCAAAAAGCCAAGCTCCATGGGAATTTTCCTAATAAGTTTGTTGTTCCAGACACTTATCAACCTAAGTTCAGAGCAGTTGGACAAGTTGGTTGGAATTTCTCCTCCCAACGTGTTATTTGTAAGATTGAGTTCTCGCAATCGGAACAACTGACCAACTTCTTTTGGAATTTCACCATAGAAGCTATTGTTTCCAAGGTCGATGGCCCTAAGAAAGGTGAGGTTGCCAATGTAAGGGGGAATGGTGCCACGCAAGTTATGACCTGGTAGTTCTAAGGTTGTGACTCTTTGATGACGGCGGGCGCATGTAATTCCATGCCAGTTGCAGATGTGGAAAGAATCATTCCATGAGCTCAAGATTCCATATGGATCATAATCAATGGATTCCTTGAATTTGAGCAAAGCCAAACGGTCAGTCCTCATTTGTTGGAGTGGCAGAAGAGGTTACAGTAAAGAGTAGAATGATATGAAGGAATGTAGAGCATAATAATGCAGGAAAATTGGGGTTGTGAAGCTTCATATTGGATTGGACAAGCAGGAAACTGGTGAAATTTTAGTGTGCGGTAGAGGAAGATACACAAGTTTGTATTATATATACTCTGTTTCAGTTAGTTATGACGTAAAAAGCAGTGCGTTAATGCTATTTGTCAAATACCTCCAAAAATATAAAATCGGTGGGATCTTTAATTGATCAAATTTTCTATGATTTAGTATTTAATAAATTGATAATGCGCTTCCAAAAGCAGTCCTTTCTAAATAAAAAATAAAAAGTGAAATTACTTTGTTAACGTGCATAGGCCGTTGAGCAGACGCCACTGACAACAAAGAAATCATCTGATTTGGGTCATTGACTTCATTGTCCTGCTTTTCTTATTTTAATTTTGGTATTGTTGTGTTTTCAGAGTAACCTGCAAGTAATATAATTTATATAATTAGATAGGTTATATTCTATACTGAACCAACTTACAAGAACTTAAGAAATCAAGGCAGCAAGACTACCAGAAATTCGTAGCTAATAGGAACTGTAAAATGATGAATAAGCGTAATTGACTTCTAAATCGCGTCATAAAGAATTCAGCGAATTTTAAAAAAGAAAAATACAGCGAATTTTAATCTTTGATGTAAGTAAATACAGAGAATTTTACAAAAAGAAAAATAAAGAGGAATTGGATTCGGTGCAGAGCTACTTTTTCTTTCTTATTTTACTTTTTTCCTGACTAATGACCATCATGTAAGCCGTGTTGTTGTTGTCATTTATTTTTATTTTTATTTTTTTTAAATGGTGAACCGTGTATTTTTATTCTTAGTGTTTGGACTGCAAGAAAATAAAAGAAAAATAAATAGGAAATTTTGAATTTTTTTTTTTAATTCATTTTACTTATTTTCGTAATTTCATCAGTTCAAAATTTTGTTTCTGTTCTTTAATTTTTTTAACATGGTTTTTTATTTAACAAATTGTTGAGGTGGCATTTTTATTTGTTAATTACATTTTTTTAATATTATTCTATATGCCACGTACGCTTCAAGTGTGCCAACAATGCACACCACTAGTTATATAGACATTTTTTGTTAGTGAGTTAATCATAAAAACAAATTGATTGCAACTTAAAAATTACAGGGAATAAATTAACTGCTGTCAAAATGTATTGGCCAAATTGATTGTGACCCCAAAATGTAAGGACCAAAATAATATTTTGGCTAAATCAAATAGTTATATAATTACTCTAATCAAAATACAGGAATTATTGAATTATAATTTTTTGTTATATTATTCAACAAGCATTACGACAAAGGAGATAATTATTTCATTGAAAAAAGCAAGTAGCCAAGAGCCATGTAAGAGTCCTACTCGATGGTCTCCACCTTTAGTTAGATCTTATAAGGCAAATTTTGTTGCTGCAATTTTTTCCTAAGTTTCATTGGTAGACTAGGAGTTGTGATTTGTGATTCTGATGAAACATTATAGCAGCTCTAAGCCAAAAACAAAAAAACAAAATCCACATTCAGTTGAACTCGTGAGGCCATGGCAGCCAATCAAGCAGTGACATTTGCAAAGGAACTGTTGTGTAAGAGTTCATGTGGGGTAGTTTGGAAATTGGATTAGGAATATTTTATTACGACCCAAAGTTAAGGAGTCTCTTTAACCCTTACCCTGGGTAATTGAATTATTCCTTGGGTAATTGAATTAGGTGCAGTGAAGAGCTACTTTTTCTTCTTATTTCTTTTATTTTTAACTTGACTATTATGATGCAAACATCAACAGTAGACCAGTGTGGGGTTTGCCAAAAACCCTCTAATGATTAAGTTAGAAAGAATTCACTTGGAATGTATTGTAAGAGAATTCAACTTGAGAGTAATTTTTGAGATGAGAATTGTGTGTACCTTTTGGTTTCATTCTGTTTTCTATTTATATTCATTTCAACCTTAATGTCCAATGGATCTTTGCATTTATTTGTAATGGCTAATGCATTACAAATCGATCTCCTGATATTAGTAACTTCTTTATTACCGTTACTCCATCTGTTACTCTCTTACATAAATGCTTGTCATGAATGAGTAACATATATTTGGGTTTGTCAATGTCATATGACGGTTCTGTTACTTCTTGGACTTATCAACTATCATGTAAATCGTGTTATTAAAGGTATTTTTGTTTTTGTTTTTGTTTTTGTTGGGTTTCTTTATTAATTTGACTAGCCTATAATCCTCCCATGTGATGCAAGAGACCTTTAAGTGCCAAAGGTCTCTAAGGCACTAAATTTATATCCCATTTTAAATCATAACACGTTAACATTGCTAATATAATAAGAATAACTGGCGCAATCTAGCCCACCTAGGGTAGTATAGAAATTGGATTAGGAATACTTTTTTACAACCCAAAGTTCAAGAGTCTCTTTAACCCTTTCCTTGGGTAATTGAATTAGTTGCAGAGCTTCTTTCTCTTCTTATTTCTGTGACTTCTATACTATCATGTAAGCTGTGTTATGAACCACATATTCTCATTGTTAGCTAGTACGTAGTCCGTGCATATGTATAGGTGTAATTAAAAACAATCACAATTATATAATTTAAATTATACATTTTTTTTAGAAAGGGATTCAATTTTACATGGTATTAACTTACACTTTTTTTTTAAAACAATACATTTCTAAAATATGTAATGGTTTCTCATTATATTTAAATATATATATATATATATATATTATTAGAATTTAATTGGTTTTAGACTCTTCGGTTTTTGTACCCAATAATTCACTTACCAAAAAAATAATAAAACTTAGAAGGACACTTAGCGAAAAATTGGATTCCAACTTAGAAAACACACTTACAATCATATTTAAAACATTTTTGATCTTTTGCTTTTTATTTTCTTTGCATATTTTTATTGAAGCAAAATATGCATGGGCATATAAGAGATAGAAAAAAATAGCCATTTATGTTAAGCATTTGACACTGCACTTTTGCTATGCCGAAGCATACAGATGTCATTGACACTGCACTTTTGCTATGCCGAAGCATACAAGTGTCATATTATGATTAGCGAGCAACAGTGGTGAGATGGTTATTTATGTCTTTCTCTTAGGATTTTTTAGTTCT
>JAXUIC010000594.1:0-26086 GCA_035136125.1 Quercus rubra
TTTTTGAATTTTTTTTGCTATTATTTTGGAATTTTCTCTTCCCCGTCGGGAATGAACGAAACGGCATAGTGATAATTTTTATTTTCTCTCTTTCTCAGCATTTTCCCACCTATTTGGCTTGGATGAATACGTAATGGTATTTCTCTATTTTTTCAATTTTTTTGCTATTTTTTTGGAATTTTCTCTTGCACGTCGGGAAGGAACGAAACGTAGCGATAATTTTTATTTTCTCTCTTTCTCAGCCTTTCCCATCCTATTTTGGCTTGGAATGAAGCCGTAATGGTATTTTTCAATTTTTTGAATATTTTTGTTATTTTTGTGGAATTTTCTTTTACCCTTCGGGAAGGAACGAAACGAAGTGATAATTTTTATTTTCTCATTTTCTCAGAATTTTCCAACCTATTTTGGCTTGGAATGAGGCCATAACGGTAATTCTAAATTTTTGAATTTTTTCGCTATTTTTTTGGAATTTTCTCTTGCCCGTCGGGAAGGAACGAAACGTAGCGATAATTTTTATTTTCTCTCTTTCTCTGCCCTTCCCAACCTATTTTGCCATGAAATGAAGCCATAATGGTATTTTTTAATTTCTTGAATATTTTTGCTATTTTTTTTGGAATTTTTCTCTTACCCTTCGGGAAGGAACGAAACAAAACGATAGTTTTTATTTTCTAACTTTCTCAGCCTTTTCCAACATATTTTGGGTTGGAATGAAGCCGTAATGGTATTTTTCAGTTTGTTGAATTTTTTTGCTATTTTTTTGGAATTTTCTCTTCCCCGGGGGGAAGGAACGAAACGGAGTGATAGTTTTTATTTTCTCTCTTCCTAAGCATTTTCCCACCTATTTTGGCTTGGGATGAATCCGTAATGGTATTTCTCAATTTTTTTGCTATTTTTTTGGAATTTTCTCTTGAACGTCGGAAAGGAACGAAACGTAGCGATAATTTTTAGTTTCTCCATTTCTCAGCGTTTTCCAGCCTATTTTTCCATGGAATGAAGCCGTAATGGTATTTTTCGATTTTTTGAATTTTTTTGCTATTTTTTTGGAATTTTCCCTTGGCCGTCGGGAAGGAACGAAACGCAGCGATAATTTTTATTTTCTCTCATTCTCAGCCTTTTCCAACATATTTTGGCTTGGAATGAAGTCGTAATGGTATTTTTCAATTTTTTGAATTTTTTTGCTATTTTTTTGGAATTTTCTCTTACCCATCGGGAAGGAACGAAACAAAACGATAGTTTTTATTTTCTCACTTTCTCAGCCTTTTCCAACATATTTTGGCTTTGAATGAAGCCGTAATGGTATTTTCAATTTTTTGAATTTTTTTGCTATTTTTTTGGAATTTTTTCTTACCCTTCGGGAAGGAACGAAACGAAGCGATAATTTTTATTTTCTCACTTTCACAGAATTTTCCAATCTATTTTGGCTTGGAGTGAAGCCGTAATGGTATTTTTCAATTTTTTGAATTTTTTTCTATTTTTTTGGAATTTTCTCTTGCCCGTCGGGAAGGAACGAAACAGAGCGATAATTTTTATTTTCTCTCTTTCTCAGCCTTTTCCAACATATTTTGGCTTGGAATGAAGGCGTAATGGTATTTTTTCAATTTCTTGAATTTTTTTGCTATTTTTTTGGAATTTTCTCTTCCCCGTCGGGAAGGAACGAAACGGAGTGGTAATTTTTATTTTCTCTCTTTCTCAGCATTTTCCCACCTATTTTGGCTTGGGATGAATCCGTAATGGTTTTTTTCAATTTTCCCAATTTTTTTTCCTATTTTTTTGGAATTTTCTCTTAGTCGTCGGGAAGGAACAAAACGTAGCGATAATTTTTATTTTCCCCATTCTCAGCGTTTTCCAACCTGTTTTTCCATGGAATGAAGCCGTAATGGTATTTTTTGATTTTTTGAATTTTTTTGCAATTTTTTTGGAATTTTCCCTTGCCTGTCGGGAAGGAACGAAACGGAGCGATAATTTTTATTTTTTCTCATTCTCATCCTTTTCCAACATATTTTGGCTTGGAATGAAGTCGTAATGGTATTTTTCAATTTTTCGAATTTTTTTGCTATTTTTTTGGAATTTTTCTCTTACCCATCGGGAAGGAACGAAACAAAACGATACTTTTTATTTTCTCACTTTCTCAAGCATTTTCCAACATATTTTGGCTTGGAATGAAGCCGTAATGGTATTTTTCAATTTTTTGAATTTTTTTGCTATTTTTTTGGAATTTTCTCTTCCCCGTCGGGAAGGAACGAAACGGAGTGATAGTTTTTATTTTCTCTCTTTCTAAACATTTTCCCACCTATTTTGGCCTGGGATGAATCTGTAATGGTATTTTTCAATTTTTCAATTTTTTGCTATTTTTTTAGAATTTTCTCTTACCCTTCGGGAAGGAACGAAACAAAACGATAGTTTTTATTTTCTCACTTTCTCAGCCATTTTCCAACATATTTTGGCTTGGAATGAAGCCGTAATGGTATTTTTCAATTTTTTGAATTTTTTTGCTATTTTTTCGGAATTTTCTCTTCCCCGTCGGAAAGGAACGAAACGTAGCGATAATTTTTATTTTCTCCATTTCTCAGCGTTTTCCAACCTGTTTTGCCCTGGAATGAAGTCGTAATGGTATTTTTCAATTGTTTGAATTTTTTTGCTATTTTTTTCGAATTTTCTCTTATCCATCGGGAAGGAACGAAACAAAACGATAGTTTTTATTTTCTCACTTTCTCAGCCTTTTCCAACATATTTTGGCTTGGAATGAGGCCGTAATGGTATTTTTCAATTTTTTGAATTTTTGTGCTATTTTTTTGGAATTTCTCTTATCCATCGGGAAGGAACGAAACAAAACGATAGTTTTTATTTTCTCACTTTCTCAGCCTTTTCCAACATATTTTGGCTTGGAATGAAGCCGTAATGGTATTTTTCAATTTTTTGAATTTTTTTGCTATTTTTTTGGAATTTTCTCTTACCCATCGGGAAGGAACGAAACAAACGATAATTTTTATTTTCTCACTTTCTCAGCCTTTTCCAACATATTTTGGCTTGGAAATGAAGCCGTAATGGTATTTTTCAATTTTTTGAATTTTTTTGCTATTTTTTTGGAATTTTCTCTTCCCCGTCGGGAATGAACGAAACGGAGTGATAATTTTTATTTTCTCTCTTTCTCAGCATTTTCCCATCTATTTTGGCTTGGGATGAATCCGTAATGGTTTCTTTCAATTTTTTCAATTTTTTTTGCTATTTTTTTGGAATTTTCTCTTGCACGTCGGGAAGGAACGAAACGTAGCGATATTTTTTATTTTCTCCCTTTCTTAGCGTTTTCCAACCTATTTTTCCTTGGAATGAAGCCGTAATGGTATTTTTCGATTTTTTTAGTATTTTTGCTATTTTTTTGGAATTTTCTCTTCCCCGCCGGGAAGGAACGAAACGGAATGATAATTTTTCTTTTCTCTCTGTCTCTGCCTTTTCCATACGATTTGGGTTTGGAATGAAGCCGTAATGGTATTTTTCAATTTTTTGAATATTTTTGCTATTTTTATGAAATTTTCTCTTACACTTCAGGAAGGAACAAAACAAAACGATAATTTTTATTTTCTCTCTTTCTCAGCCTTTTCCATCCTATTTGAGCTTGAAAAGAAGCCGTAATGGTATTTTTCAATTTTTTGAATATTTTTGCTATTTTTTTGGAATTTTCTCTTACCCATCGGGAAGGAACGAAACAAAACGATAATTTTTATTTTCTCACTTTCTCAGCCTTTTCCAACATATTTTGGCTTGGAATGAAGCGTAATGGTATTTTTCAATTTTTTGAATTTTTTGCTATTTTTTGGAATTTTCTCTTCCGCGTCGGGAATGAACGAAACGGAGTGATAATTTTTATTTTCTCACTTTCTCAGCCTTTTCCAACGTATTTTGGCTTGGAATGAAGCCGTAATGGTATTTTTCAATTTTTTGAATTTTTTTGCTATTTTTTTGGAATTTTCTCTTCCGCGTCGGGAATGAACGAAACGGAGTGATAATTTTTATTTTCTCTCTTTCTCAGCCTTTTCCAACATATTTTTGCTTGGAATGAAGTCCTAATGGTATTTTTCAATTTCTTGATTTTTTTTGCTATTTTTTTGGAATTTTCTCTTACTCATCGGGAAGGAACGAAACAAAACGATAATTTTTATTTTCTCACTTTCTCAGCCTTTTCCAACATATTCTGGCTTGGAATGAAGCCGTAATGGTATTTTTCAATTTTTTGAATTTTTTTGCTATTTTTTTGGAATTTTCTCTACTGCGTCGGGAATGAACGAAACGGAGTGATAATTTTTATTTTCTCACTTTCTCAGCCTTTTCCAACATATTCTGGCTTGGAATGAAGCCGTAATGGTATTTTTCAATTTTTTGAATTTTTTTGCTATTTTTTTGGAATTTTCTCTTCTGCGTCGGGAATGAACGAAACGGAGTGATAATTTTTATTTTCTCTCTTTCTCAGCCTTTTCCAACGTATTTTGGCTTGGAATGAAGTCCTAATGGTATTTTTCAGTTTTTTGAATTTTTTTGCTATTTTTTTGGAATTTTCTCTTCCCCGTCGGGAATGAACAAAACAGAGTGATAATTTTTATTTTCTCTCTTTCTTAGCATTTTCCCACCTATTTTGGCTTGGGATGAATCCGTAATGGTTTCTTTCCATTTTTTCAATTTTTTTTGCTATTTTTTGGAATTTTCTCTTGCACGTCGGGAAGGAACGAAACGTAGCGATAATTTTTATTTTCTCCCTTTCTCAGCGTTTTCCAACCTATTTTTCCTTGGAATGAAGCCGTAATGGTATATTTCGATTTTTTGAATTTTTTTGCTATTTTTTTGGAATTTTCTCTTCCCCGTCGGGAAGGAACGAAACGGAGGGATAATTTTTCTTTTCTCTCTGTCTCTGCCATTTCCATCCTATTTGGGTTTGGAATGAAGCCGTAATGGTATTTTTCAATTTTTTGAATATTTTTGCTATTTTTATGAAATTTTCTCTTACACTTCGGGAAGGAACGAAACAAAACGATAATTTTTATTTTCTCTCTTTCTCAGCCTTTTCCATCCTGTTTGGGCTTGAAATGAAGCCGTAATGGTATTTTTCAATTTTTTGAATATTTTTGCTATTTTTATGGAATTTTCTTTTACGCTTCGGGAAGGAACGAAACGAAGTGATAATTTTTATTTTCTCATTTTCTCAGAATTTTCCAACCCATTTTGGCTTAGAATGAAGCCATAACGGTAATTTTAAAATTTTGAATTTTTTTGCTATTTTTTTGGAATTTTCTCTTGCCCATCGGGAAGGAACGAAACGCAGCGATAATTTTTATTTTCTCTCTTTCTCCGCCCTTTCCAACCTATTTTGCCATGAAATGAAGCCGTAACGGTATTTTTTAATTTCTTGAATATTTTTGCTATTTTTTCGGAATCTTCTCTTACCCTTCGGGAATGAACGAAACAAAACGATAGTTTTTATTTTCTCACTTTCTCGGCCTTTTTCAACATATTTTGGCTTGGAATGAAGCCGTAATGGTATTTTTCAATTTTTTGAAAATTTTGGCTATTTTTTTGGAATTTTCACTTACCCATCGGGAAGGAACGAAACAAAACGATAGTTTTTATTTTCTCACTTTCTCAGCCTTTTCCAACATATTTTGGCTTGGAATGAAGCCGTAATGGTATTTTTCAATTTTTTGAAATTTTGGCTATTTTTTTGGAATTTTCACTTACCCATCGGGAAGGAACGAAACAAACGATAGTTTTTTATTTTCTCACTTTCTCCGCCTTTTCCAACATATTCTGGCTGGAATGAAGCCGTAATGGTATTTTTCAATTTTTGAATTTTTTTGCTATTATTTTGGAATTTTCTCTTCCCCGTCGGGAATGAACGAAACGGAGTGATAATTTTTATTTTCTCTCTTTCTCAACATTTTCCCACCTATTTTGGCTTGGGATGAATACGTAATGGTATTTCTCTATTTTTTCAATTTTTTTGCTATTTTTTTGGAATTTTCTCTTGCACGTCGGGAAGGAACGAAACGTAGCGATAATTTTTATTTTCTCTCTTTCTCAGCCTTTCCCATCCTATTTTGGCTTGGAATGAAGCCGTAATGGTATTTTTCAATTTTTTGAATATTTTTGTTATTTTTGTGGAATTTTCTTTTACCCTTCGGGAAGGAACGAAACGAAGTGATAATTTTTATTTTCTCATTTTCTCAGAATTTTCCAACCTATTTTGGCTTGGAATGAAGCCATAACGGTAATTCTAAATTTTTGAATTTTTTCGCTATTTTTTTGGAATTTTCTCTTGCCCGTCGGGAAGGAACGAAACGTAGCGATAATTTTTATTTTCTCTCTTTCTCTGCCCTTCCCAACCTATTTTGCCATGAAATGAAGCCATAATGGTATTTTTTAATTTCTTGAATATTTTTGCTATTTTTTTGGAATTTTTTCTTACCCTTCCGGAAGGAACGAAACAAGACGATAGTTTTTATTTTCTAACTTTCTCAGCCTTTTCCAACATATTTTGGCTTGGAATGAAGCCGTAATGGTATTTTTCGATTTTTTGAATTTTTTTGCTATTTTTTTGGAATTTTCTCTTCCCCGTCGGGAAGGAACGAAACGGAGTGATAGTTTTTATTTTCTCTCTTTCTAAGCATTTTCCCAATTATTTTGGCTTGGGATGAATCTGTAATGGTATTTTTCAATTTTTTCAATTTTTTTGCTATTTTTTTAGAATTTTCTCTTACCCTTCGGGAAGGAACGAAACAAAACGATAGTTTTTATTTTCTCACTTTCTCAGCCATTTCCAACATATTTTGGCTTGGAATGAAGCCGTAATGGTATTTTTCAATTTTTTGAATTTTTTTGCTATTTTTTCGGAATTTTCTCTTCCCCGTCGGGAAAGAACGAAACGTAGCGATAATTTTTATTTTCTCCATTTCTCAGCGTTTTCCAACCTGTTTTGCCCTGGAATGAAGTCGTAATGGTATTTTTCAATTGTTTGAATTTTTTTGCTATTTTTTTCGAATTTTCTCTTATCAATCGGGAAGGAACGAAACAAAACGATAGTTTTTATTTTCTCACTTTCTCGGCCTTTTTCAACATATTTTGGCTTGGAATGAAGCCGTAATGGTATTTTTCAATTTTTTGAAAATTTTGGCTATTTTTTTGGAATTTTCACTTACCCATCGGGAAGGAACGAAACAAAACGATAGTTTTTATTTCTTACTTTCTCAGCCTTTTTCCAACATATTTTGGCTTGGAATGAAGCCGTAATGGTTTTTTCAATTTTTTCAATTTTTTTGCTATTTTTTTGGAATTTTCTCTTGCCTGTCGGGAAGGAACGAAACGCAGCGATAATTTTTATTTTCTCTCTTTCTCTGCCCTTTCCAACCTATTTTGCCATGAAATGAAGCCATAACGGTATTTTTTAATTTCTTGAATACTTTTGCTATTTTTTTGGAATTTTCTCTTCCCCGTCGGGAAGGAACGAAACGGAGTGATAGTTTTTATTTTCTCTCTTTCTAAGCATTTTCCCACCTATTTTGGCTTGGGATGAATCCGTAATGGTATTTTTCAATTTTTTCAATTTTTTTGCTATTTTTTTGGAATTTTCTCTTGCCTGTCGGGAAGGAACGAAACGTAGCGATAATTTTTATTTTCTCCATTCTCAGCGTTTTCCAACCTAGTTTTTCCATGGAATGAAGCCGTAATGGTATTTTTCGATTTTTTGAAATTTTTTGCTATTTTTTTGAATTTTCCCTTGCCCGTCGGGAAGGAACGAAACGGAGCGATAATTTTTATTTTCTCTCATTCTCAGCCTTTTCCAACATATTTTGGCTTGGAATGAAGTCGTAATGGTATTTTTCAATTTTTTGAATTTTTTTGCTATTTTTTTGGAATTTTCTCTTACCCTATCGGGAAGGAACGAAACAAAACGATAATTTTTATTTTCTCACTTTCTCAGCCTTTTCCAACATATTCTGGCTTGGAATGAAGCCGTAATGGTATTTTTCAATTTTTTGAATTTTTTTGCTATTATTTTGGAATTTTCTCTTCCCCGTCGGGAATGAACGAAACGGAGTGATAATTTTTATTTTCTCTCTTTCTCAGCATTTCCCACCTATTTTGGCTTGGGATGAATACGTAATGGTATTTCTCTATTTTTTCAATTTTTTTGCTATTTTTTTGGAATTTTCTCTTGCACGTCGGGAAGGAACGAAACGTAGCGATAATTTTTATTTTCTCTCTTTCTCAGCCTTTCCCATCCTATTTTGGCTTGGAATGAAGCCGTAATGGTATTTTTCAATTTTTGAATATTTTTGTTATTTTTGTGGAATTTTCTTTTACCCGTCGGGAAGGAACGAAACGAAGTGATAATTTTTATTTTCTCATTTTCTCAGAATTTTCCAACCTATTTTGGCTTGGAATGAAGCCATAACGGTAATTCTAAATTTTTGAATTTTTTCGCTATTTTTTTGGAATTTTCTCTTGCCCGTCGGGAAGGAACGAAACGTAGCGATAATTTTTATTTTCTCTCTTTCTCTGCCTTCCCAACCTATTTTGCCATGAAATGAAGCCATAATGGTATTTTTTAATTTCTTGAATATTTTTGTTATTTTTTTGGAATTTTTTCTTACCCTTCCGGAAGGAACGAAACAAAACGATAGTTTTTATTTTCTAACTTTCTCAGCCTTTTCCAACATATTTTGGCTTGGAATGAAGCCGTAATGGTATTTTACGATTTTTTGAATTTTTTTGCTATTTTTTTGGAATTTTCTCTTCCCCGTCGGGAAGGAACGAAACGGAGTGATAGTTTTTATTTTCTCTCTTTCTAAGCATTTTCCCACCTATTTTGGGTTGGGATGAATCTGTAATGGTATTTTTCAATTTTTTCAATTTTTTTGCTATTTTTTTAGAATTTTCTCTTACCCTTCGGGAAGGAACGAAACAAAACGATAGTTTTTATTTTCTCACTTTCTCAGCCATTTCCAACATATTTTGGCTTGGAATGAAGCCGTAATGGTATTTTTCAATTTTTTGAATTTTTTTGCTATTTTTTCGGAATTTTCTCTTCCCCGTCGGGAAGGAACGAAACGTAGCGATAATTTTTATTTTCTCCATTTCTCAGCGTTTTCCAACCTGTTTTGCCCTGGAATGAAGTCGTAATGGTATTTTTCAACTTTTTTGAATTTTTTTGCTATTTTTTCGAATTTTCTCTTATTCCATCGGGAAGGAACGAAACAAAACGATAGTTTTTATTTTCTCACTTTCTCAGCCTTTTCCAACATATTTTGGCTTGGAATGAAGGCCGTAATGGTATTTTTCAATTTTTTGAATTTTTGTGCTATTTTTTTGGAATTTTCTCTTATCCATCGGGAAGGAACGAAACAAACGATAATTTTTATTTTCTCACTTTCTCAGCCTTTTCCAACATATTTTGGCTTGGAATGAAGCCGTAATGGTATTTTTCAATTTTTTGAATTTTTTTGCTATTTTTTTGGAATTTTCTCTTCCCCGTCGGGAATGAACGAAACGGAGTGATAATTTTCATTTTCTCTCTTTCTCAGCATTTTCCCATCTATTTTGGCTTGGGATGAATCCGTAATGGTTTCTTTCAATTTTTTCAATTTTTTTTGCTATTTTTTTGGAATTTTCTCTTGCACGTCGGGAAGGAACGAAACGTAGCGATAATTTTTATTTTCTCCCTTTCTCAGCGTTTTCCAACCTATTTTTCCTTGGAATGAAGCCGTAATGGTATTTTTCGATTTTTTGAATATTTTTGCTATTTTTTTGGAATTTTCTCTTCCCCGTCGGGAAGGAACGAAACGGAATGATAATTTTTCTTTTCTCTCTGTCTCTGCCTTTTCCATACTATTTGGGTTTGGAATGAAGCCGTAATGGTATTTTTCAATTTTTTGAATATTTTTGCTGTTTTTATGAAATTTTCTCTTACCCTTCGGGAAGGAACGAAACAAAACGATAATTTTTATTTTCTCTCTTGCTCAGCCTTTTCCATCCTATTTGGGCTTGAAAGAAGCCGTAATGGTATTTTTCAGTTTTTTGAATATTTTTGCTATTTTTTTTGGAATTTTCTCTTACCCATCGGGAAGGAACGAAAAAAAACGATAATTTTTATTTTCTCACTTTCTCAGCCTTTTCCAACATATTTTGGCTTGGAATAAAGCCGTAATGGTATTTTTCAATTTTTTGAATTTTTTTGCTATTTTTTTGGAATTTTCTCTTCCGCGTCGGGAATGAACGAAACGGAGTGATAATTTTTATTTTCTCTCTTTCTCAGCCTTTTCCAACATATTTTGGCTTGGAATGAAGTCCTAATGGTATTTTTCAATTTCTTGAATTTTTTTGCTATTTTTTTGGAATTTTCTCTTACCCATCGGGAAGGAACGAAACAAAACGATAATTTTTATTTTCTCACTTTCTCAGCGTTTTCCATCATATTCTGGCTTGGAATGAAGCCGTAATGGTATTTTTCAATTTTTTGAATTTTTTTGCTATTTTTTTGGAATTTTCTCTTCCGCGTCGGAAATGAACGAAACGGAGTGATAATTTTTATTTTCTCCCTTTCTCAGCCTTTTCCAACATATTTTGGCTTGGAATGAAGTCCTAATGGTATTTTTCAATTTTTTGAATTTTTTTGCTATTTTTTTGGAATTTTCTCTTCCCCGTCGGGAATGAACGAAACGGAGTGATAATTTTTATTTTCTCTCTTTCTTAGCATTTTCCCACCTATTTTGGCTTGGGATGAATCCGTAATGGTATTTTTCAATTTTTTTGCTATTTTTTTGGAATTTTCTCTTGCCCGTCGGGAAGGAACGAAACGTAGCGATAATTTTTAGTTTCTCCATTTCTCAGCGTTTTCCAACCTATTTTTCCATGGAATGAAGCCGTAATGGTATTTTTCGATTTTTTGAATTTTTTTGCTATTTTTTTGGAATTTTCCCTTGGCCGTCGGGAAGGAACGAAACGAAGCGATAATTTTTATTTTCTCTCATTCTCAGCCTTTTCCAACATATTTTGGCTTGGAATGAAGTCGTAATGGTATTTTTCAATTTTTTGAATTTTTTTGCTATTTTTTTGGAATTTTCTCTTACCCATCGGGAAGGAACGAAACAAAACGATAGTTTTTATTTTCTCACTTTCTCAGCCTTTTCCAACATATTTTGGCTTTGAATGAAGCCGTAATGGTATTTTTCAATTTTTTGAATTTTTTTGCTATTTTTATGGAATTTTTTCTTACCCTTCGGGAAGGAACGAAACGAAGCGATAATTTTTATTTTCTCACTTTCACAGAATTTTCCAATCTATTTTGGCTTGGAGTGAAGCCGTAATGGTATTTTTCAATTTTTTGAATTTTTTCCTATTTTTTTGGAATTTTCTCTTGCCCGTCGGGAAGGAACGAAACAGAACGATAATTTTTATTTTCTCTCTTTCTCAGCCTTTTCCAACATATTTTGGCTTGGAATGAAGGCGTAATGGTATTTTTCAATTTCTTGAATTTTTTTGCTATTTTTTTGGAATTTTCTCTTACCCATCGGGAAGGAACGAAACAAAAGGATAATTTTTATTTTCTCACTTTCTCAGCCTTTTCCAACATATTTTGGCTTGGAATGAAGCCGTAATGGTATTTTTCAATTTTTTGAATTTTTTTGCTATTTTTTTGGAATTTTCTCTTACCCATCGGGAAGGAACGAAACAAAAGGATAATTTTTATTTTCTCACTTTCTCAGCCTTTTCCAACATATTTTGGCTTGGAATGAAGCCGTAATGGTATTTTTCGATTTTTTGAATTTTTTTGCTATTTTTTTGGAATTTTCTCTTCCCCGTCGGGAAGGAACGAAACGGAGTGATAGTTTTTATTTTCTCTCTTTCTAAGCATTTTCCCACCTATTTTGGCTTGGGATGAATCTGTAATGGTATTTTTCAATTTTTTGAATTTTTTTGCTATTTTTTTGGAATTTTCTCTTACCCTTCGGGAAGGAACGAAACAAAACGATAGTTTTTATTTTCTCACTTTCTCAGCCTTATCCAACATATTTTGGCTTGGAATGAAGCCGTAATGGTATTTTTCAATTTTTTGAATTTTTTTGCTATTTTTTTGGAATTTTTTCTTACCCATCGGGAAGGAACGAAACAAAACGATAATTTTTATTTTCTCACTTTCTCAGCCTTTTCCAACATATTTTGGCTTTGAATGAAGCCGTAATGGTATTTTTCAATTTTTTGAATTTTTTTGCTATTTTTTTGGAATTTTCTCTACCCCGTCGGGAATGAACGAAATGGAGTGGTAATTTTTATTTTCTCTCTTTCTCAGCATTTTCCCACCTATTTTGGCTTGGGATGAATCCGTAATGGTTTTTTTCAATTTTCCCAATTTTTTTTGCTATTTTTTTGGAATTTTCTCTTACTCGTCGGGAAGGAACAAAACGTAGCGATAATTTTTATTTTCTCCATTCTCAGCGTTTTCCAACCTGTTTTTCCATGGAATGAAGCCGTAATGGTATTTTTCGATTTTTTGAATTTTTTTGCTATTTTTTTGGAATTTCCCTTGCCCGTCGGGAAGGAACGAAACGGAGCGATAATTTTTATTTCCTCTCATTCTCATCATTTTCCAACATATTTTGGCTTGGAATGAAGTCGTAATGGCATTTTTCAATTTTTTGAATTTTTTTGCTATTTTTTTGGAATTTTCTCTTACCCATCGGGAAGGAACGAAACAAAACGATACTTTTTATTTTCTCACTTTCTCAGCCTTTTCCAACATATTTTGGCTTGGAATGAAGCCGTAATGGTATTTTTCAATTTTTTGAATTTTTTTGCTATTTTTTTGGAATTTTCTCTTCCCCGTCGGGAAGGAACGAAACGGAGTGATAGTTTTTATTTTCTCTCTTTCTAAGCATTTTCCCACCTATTTTGGCTTGGGATGAATCTGTAATGGTATTTTTCAATTTTTTCAATTTTTTTGCTATTTTTTTAGAATTTTCTCTTACCCTTCGGGAAGGAACGAAACAAAACGATAGTTTTTATTTTCTCACTTTCTCAGCCATTTCCAACATATTTTGGCTTGGAATGAAGCCGTAATGGTATTTTTTAATTTTTTGAATTTTTTTGCAATTTTTTCGGAATTTTCTCTTCCCCGTCGGGAAGGAACGAAACGTAGCGATAATTTTTATTTGCTCCATTTCTCAGCGTTTTCCAACCTGTTTTGCCCTGGAATGAAGTCGTAATGGTATATTTCAATTGTTTGAATTTTTTTGCTATTTTTTTCGAATTTTCTCTTATCCATCGGGAAGGAACGTAACAAAACGATAGTTTTTATTTTCTCACTTTCTCAGCTTTTTCCAACATATTTTGGCTTGGAATGAGGCCGTAATGGTATTTTTCAATTTTTTGAATTTTTGTGCTATTTTTTTGGAATTTTCTCTTATCCATCGGGAAGGAACGAAACAAAACGATAGTTTTTATTTTCTCACTTTCTCAGCCTTTTCCAACATATTTTGGCTTGGAAAGAAGCCGTAATGGTATTTTTCAATTTTCTGAATTTTTTTGCTATTTTTTTGGAATTTTCTCTTACACGTCGGGAAGGAATGAAACGTAGCGATAATTTTTACTTTCTCCCTTTCTCAGCGTTTTCCAACCTATTTTTCCTTGTAATGAAGCCGTAATGGTATTTTTCTATTTTTTGAATTTTTTTGTATTTTTTTGGAATTTTCTCTTGCCCGTCGGGAAGGAACGAAACGGAGCGATAATTTTTATTTTCTCTCTTTTTCGGCCTTTTCCAACATACTTTGGCTTGGAATGAAGTCGTAATGGTATTTTACAATTTCTTGAATTTTTTTGCTATTTTTGTGGAATTTCCTCTGGCCTGTCGGGAAGGAACAAAACGTAGCGATAATTTTTATTTTCTCCATTCTCAGCGTTTTCCAACCTATATTTCCCTGGAATGAAGCCGTAATAGTATTTTTCAATTTCTTGAATTTTTTTGCTATTTTTTTGGAATTTTCTCTTCCCCGTCGGGAATGAATGAAACGGAGAGATAATTTTTATTTTCTCTCTTTCTCAGCATTTTCCCATCTATTTTGGCTTGGGATGAATCCGTAATGGTTTCTTTCAATTTTTAAATTTTTTTTGCTATTTTTTTGGAATTTTCTCTTGCACGTCGGGAAGGAACGAAACGTAGCGATAATTTTTATTTTCTCCCTTTCTCAGCGTTTTCCATCCTATTTTTCCTTCGAATGAAGCCGTAATGGTATTTTTTGATTTTTTGAATTTTTTTGCTATTTTTTTGGAATTTTCTCTTCCCCGTCGGGAAGGAACGAAACGGAATGATAATTTTTCTTTTCTCTCTGTCTCTGCCTTTTCCATACTATTTGGGTTTGGAATGAAGCCGTAATGGTATTTTTCAATTTTTTGAATATTTCTGCTATTTTAATGAAATTTTCTCTTACCCTTCGGGAAGAAACGAAACAAAACGATAATTTTTATTTTCTCTCTTTCTCAGCCTTTTCCATCCTATTTGGGCTTCAAAAGAAGCCGTAATGGTATTTTTCAATTTTTGCTATTTTTATGGAATTTTCTTTTACGCTTCGGGAAGGAACGAAACGAAGTGATAATTTTTATTTTCTCATTTTCTCAGAATTTTCCAACTTATTTTTCCTTGGAATGAAGCCGTAGTGGTATTTTTCAATTTTTTCAATTTTTTTTCTATTTTTTTGGAATTTTCTCTTGCCCGTCGGGAAGGAACGAAACGGAGCGATAATTTTTATTTTCTCACTTTCTCAGCCTTTTCCAACATATTTTGGCTTGGAATGAAGCCGTAATGGTATTTTTCAAATTTTTGAATTTTTTTGTTATTTTTTTGGAATTTTCTCTTACCCATCGGGAAGGAACGAAACAAAACGATAGTTTTTATTTTCTCACTTTCTCAGCCTTTTCCAACATATTTTGGCTTGGAATGAAGCCGTAATGGTATTTTTCAATTTTTTGAATTTTTTTGCTATTTTTTTGGAATTTTCTCTTCCCCGTCGGGAAGGAACGAAACGGAGTGATAGTTTTTATTTTCTCTCTTTCTAAGCATTTTCCCACCTATTTTGGCTTGGGATGAATCTGTAATGGTATTTTTCAATTTTTTCAATTTTTTTGCTATTTTTTTGGAATTTTCTCTTACCCTTCGGGAAGGAACGAAACAAAACGATAGTTTTTATTTTCTCACTTTCTCAGCCATTTCCAACATATTTTGGCTTGGAATGAAGCCGTAATGGTATTTTTCAGTTTTTTGAATTTTTTTGCTATTTTTTCGGAATTTTCTCTTCCCCGTCGGGAAGGAACGAAAGGTAGCGATAATTTTTATTTTCTCCATTTCTCAGCGTTTTCCAACCTGTTTTGCCCTGGAATGAAGCCGTAATGGTATTTTTCGATTTTTTGAATTTTTTTGCTATTTTTTTGGAATTATCCCTTGCCCGTCGGGAAGGAACGAAACGGAGAGATAATTTTTATTTTCTCTCATTCTCAGCCTTTTCCAAATTATTTTGGCTTGGAATGAAGTCGTAATGGTATTTTTCAATTGTTTGAATTTTTTTGCTATTTTTTTGGAATTTTCTCTTATCCATCGAGAAGGAACGAAACAAAACGATAGTTTTTATTTTCTCACTTTCTCAGCCTTTTCCAACATATTTTGGCTTGGAATGAAGCCGTAATGGTATTTTTCAATTTTTTGAATTTTTTTGCTATTTTTTTGGAATTTTATCTTACCCGTCGGGAAGGAACGAAACGTAGCGATAATTTTTACTTTCTCCCTTTCTCAGCGTTTTCCAACCTATTTTTCCTTGGAATGAAGCCGTAATGGTATTTTTCAATTTTTTGAATTTTTTTCTATTTTTTTGGAATTTTCTCTTGCCCGTCGGGAAGGAATGAAACAGAGCGATAATTTTTATTTTCTCTCTTTCTCGGCCTTTTCCAACATATTTTGGCTTGGAATGAAGTCGTAATGGTATTTTTCAATTTCTTGAATTTTTTTGCTATTTTTTTGGAAGTTTCTCTGGCCTGTCGGGAAGGAACAAAACGTAGCGATAATTTATATTTTCTCCATTCTCAGCGTTTTCCCACCTATTTTTCCTTGGAATGAAGCCGTAATGGTATTTTTCGATTTTTTGAATTTTTTTGCTATTTTTTTGGAATTTTCTCTTCCTCGTCGGGAAGGAACGAAACGGAATGATAATTTTTCTTTTCTCTCTGTCTCTGCCTTTTCCATACTATTTGGGTTTGGAATGAAGCCGTAATGGTATTTTTCAATTTTTTGAATATTTTTGCTATTTTTATGAAATTTTCTCTCACACTTCGGGAAGGAACGAAACAAAACGATAATTTTTATTTTCTCTCTTTCTCTGCCTTTGCCATCCTATTTGGGCTTGAAAAGAAGCCGTAATGGTATTTTTCAATTTTTGCTATTTTTATGGAATTTTCTTTTACGCTTCGGGATGGAACGAATCGAAGTGATAATTTTTATTTTCTCATTTTCTCAGAATTTTCCAACCTATTTTGGCTTAGAATGAAGCCATAACGGTAATTTTAAATTTTTGAATTTTTTTGCTATTTTTTTGGAATTTTCTCTTGCCCGTCGGGAAGGAACGAAACGTAGCGATACTTTTTATTTTCTCTCTTTCTCTGCCCTTTCCAACCTATTTTTCCATGAAATGAAGCCATAATGGTATTTTTTAATTTCTTGAATATTTTTGCTATTTTTTTGGAATTTTCTCTTACCCTTCGGGAAGGAACGAAACAAAATGATAGTTTTTATTTTCTCACTTTCTCAGCCTTTTCCAACATATTTTGGCTTGGAATGAAGCCGTAATGGTATTTTTCAATTTTTTGAATTTTTTTGCTATTTTTTTGGAATTTTCTCTTCCCCGTCGGGAAGGAACGAAACGGAGTGATATTTTTTATTTTCTCTCTTTCTAAGCATTTTCCCACCTATTTTGGCTTGGGATGAATCTGTAATGGTATTTTTCAATTTTTTCAATTTTTTTGCTATTTTTTTTGGAATTTTCTCTTGACTGTCGGGAAGGAACAAAACGTAGCGATAATTTTTATTTTCTCCATTCTCAGCGTTTTCCAACCTATTTTTCCTTGGAATGAAGCCGTAATGGTATTTTTCAATTTTTTGAATTTTTTTCTATTTTTTTGGAATTTTCTCTTTCCCATCAGGAAGGAACGAAACAAAACGATAATTTTTATTTTCTCACTTTCTCAGCCTTTTCCAACATATTTTGGCTTGGAATGAAGCCGTAATGGTATTTTTCAATTTTTTGAATTTTTTTGCTATTTTTTTGGAATTTTCTCTTCCCCGTCGGGAAGGAACGAAACGGAGTGATATTTTTTATTTTCTCTCTTTCTAAGCATTTTCCCACCTATTTTGGCTTGGGATGAATCTGTAATGGTATTTTTCAATTTTTTCAATTTTTTTGCTATTTTTTTGGAATTTTCTCTTGACTGTCGGGAAGGAACAAAACGTAGCGATAATTTTTATTTTCTCCATTCTCAGCGTTTTCCAACCTATTTTTCCTTGGAATGAAGCCGTAATGGTATTTTTCAATTTTTTGAATTTTTTTGCTATTTTTTTGGAATTTTCTCTTCCCCGTCGGGAAGGAACGAAACGGAGTGATAATTTTTATTTTCTCTCCTTCTCAGCATTTTCCCATCTATTTTGGCTTGGGATGAATCCGTAATGGTTTCTTTCAATTTTTTCATTTTTTTTTGCTATTTTTTTGGAATTTTCTCTTGCACGTCGGGAAGGAACGAAACGTAGAGATAATTTTTATTTTCTCCCTTTCTCAGCGTTTTACAACCTATTTTTCCTTGGAATGAAGCCGTAATGGTATTTTTCGATTTTTTTAATTTTTTTACTATTTTTTTGGAATTTTATCTTCCCCGCCGGGAAGGAACGAAACGGAATGATAATTTTTCTTTTCTCTCTGTCTCTGCCTTTTCCATACTATTTGGGTTTGGAATGAAGCCGTAATGGTATTTTTCAATTTTTTGAATATTTTTGCTATTTTTATGAAATTTTCTCTTACCCTTCGGGAAGGAACGAAACAAAACGATAATTTTTATTTTCTCTCTTCCTCAGCCTTTTCCAACATATTTTGGCTTGGAATGAAGTCGTAATGGTATTTTTCAATTTCTTGAATTTTTTTGCTATTTTTTTTGGGCTTGAGTGATATTTTTTATTTTCTCTCTTTCTAAGCATTTTCCCGCCTATTTTGGCTTGGGATGAATCCGTAATGGTATTTTTCAATTTTTTCAATTTTTTTGCTATTTTTTTTGGAATTTTCTCTTGACTGACGGGAAGGAACAAAACGTAGCGATAATTTTTATTCTCTCCATTCTAAGCGTTTTCCAACCTATTTTTCCTTGGAATGAAGCCGTAATGGTATTTTTCAATTTTTTGAATTTTTTTCTAATTTTTTGGAATTTTCTCTTGCCCTTCGGGAAGGAAAGAAACAGAGCGATAATTTTTATTTTCTCACTTTCTCAGCCTTTTCCAACATATTTTGGCTTGGAATGAAGCCGTAATGGTATTTTTCAATTTTTTGAATTTTTTTGCTATTTTTTTGGAATTTTCTCTTATCCATCGGGAAGGAACGAAACAAAACGATAGTTTTTATTTTCTCCCTTTCTCAGCGTTTTCCAACCTATTTCTCCTTGGAATGAATCCGTAATGGTATTTTTCAGTTTTTTCAATTTTTTTGCTATTTTTTTGGAATTTTCTCTTCCCGTCGGGAAGGAACGAAACGTTGCGATAATTTTTATTTTCTCCATTTCTCTGCGTTTTCCAACCTGTTTTCCCATGGAATGAAGCCGTAATGGTATTTTTCGATTTTTTGAATTTTTATGCTATTTTTTTGGAATTTTCCCTTGCCCGTCGGGAAGGAACGAAACGGAGCGATAATTTTTATTTTCTCCATTCTCAGCGTTTTCCAACATATTTTGGCTTGGAATGAAGTCGTAATGGTATTTTTCAATTTCTTGAATTTTTTTGCTATTTTTTTGGAATTTTCTCTTACCCTTCGGGAACGAACGAAACAAAACGATAATTTTTATTTTCCTACTTTCTCAGCCTTTTCCAAAATATTTTGGCTTGGAATGAAGCCGTAATGGTATTTTTCGATTTTTTGAATTTTTTTCCTATTTTTTTGGAATTTTCTCTTCCCCGTCGGGAATGAACGAAACGGAGTGATAATTTTTCTTTTCTCTCTGTCTCTGCCTTTTCCACCCTATTTGGGTTTGGAATGAAGCCGTAATGGTATTTTTCAATTTTTTGAATATTTTTGCTATTTTAAGAAATTTTCTCTTACACTTCGGGAAGGAACGAAACAAAACGATAATTTTTATTTTCTCTCTTTCTCAGCCTTTTCCATCCTATTTGGGCTTGAAATGAAGCCGTAATGGTATTTTTCAATTTTTTGAATATTTTTGCTATTTTTATGGAATTTTCTTTTACGCTTCGGGAAGGAACGAAACGAAGTGGTAATTTTTATTTTCTCATTTTCTCAGAATTTTCCAACCTATTTTGGCTTAGAATGAAGCCATAACTGTAATTTTAAATTTTTGAATTTTTTTGCTATTTTTTTGGAATTTTCTCTTGACCGTCGGGAAGGAACGAAACGTAGCGATAATTTTTATTTTCTCTCTTTCTCTACCCTTTCCAATCTATTTTGCCATGAAATGAAGCCATAATGGTATTTTTTAATTTCTTGAATATTTTTGCTATTTTTTTGGAATTTTCACTTACCCTTCGGGAAGGAACGAAACAAAACGATCGATTTTATTTTCTCACTTTCTTAGCCTTTTTCAACATATTTTGGCTTGGAATGACGCCGTAATGGTATTTTTCAATTTTTTGAATTTTTTTGCTATTATTTTGGAATTTTCTCTTCCCCGTCGGGAAGGAACGAAACGGAGTGATAGTTTTTATTTTCTCTCTTTCTAAGCATTTTCCCACCTATTTTGGCTTGGGATGAATCCGCAATGGTATTTTTCAATTTTTTCAATTTTTTTGCTATTTTTTTTGGAATTTTCTCTTGCCTGTCGGGAAGGAACAAAACGTAGCGATAATTTTTATTTTCTCCATTCTCAGAGTTTTCCAACCTGTTTTTCCATGGAATGAAGCCGTAATGGTATTTTTCAATTTTTTGAATTTTTTTGCTATTTTTTTGGAATTTTCTCTTACCCATCGGGAAGGAACGAAACAAAACGATAGTTTTTATTTTCTCACTTTCTCAGCCTTTTTCAACATATTTTGGCTTGGAATGAAGCCGTAATGGTATTTTTCAATTTTTTAAATTTTTTTGCTATTTTTTTGGAATTTTCTCTTCCCCGTCGCGAAGGAACGAAACGGAGAGATAGTTTTTATTTTTTCTCTTTCTATGCATTTTCCCACCTATTTTGGCTTGGGATGAATCTGTAATGGTATTTTTCATTTTTTTTCAATTTTTTTGCTATTTTTTTGGAATTTTCTCTTACCCTTCGGGAAGGAACGAAACAAAACGATAGTTTTTATTTTCTCACTTTCTCAGCCATTTCCAACATATTTTGGCTTGGAATGAAGCCGTAATGGTATTTTTCAATTTTTCGAATTTTTTTGCTATTTTTTCGGAATTTTCTCTTCCCCGTCGGGAAGGAACGAAACGTATCGATAATTTTTATTTTCTCCATTTCTCAGCTTTTTCCAACCTGTTTTGCCCTGGAATGAAGCCGTAATGGTATTTTTCGATTTTTTGAATTTTTTTCCTATTTTTTTGGAATTATCCCTTGCCCGTCGGGAAGGAACGAAACGGAGAGATAATTTTTATTTTCTCTCATTCTCAGCCTTTTCCAACTTATTTTGGCTTGGAATGAAGTCGTAATGGTATTTTTCAATTGTTTGAATTTTTTTGCTATTTTTTTCGAATTTTCTCTTATCCATCGGGAAGGAACGAAACAAAACGATAGTTTTTATTTTCTCACTTTCTCAGCCTTTTCCAACATATTTTGGCTTGGAATGAAGCCGTAATGGTATTTTGCAATTTTTTGAATTTTTTTGCTATTTTTTTGGAATTTTATCTTACCAATCGGGAAGGAACGAAACAGAGCGATAATTTTTATTTTCTCACTTTCTCAGCCTTTTCCAACATATTTTGGCTTGGAATGAAGCCGTAATGGTATTTTTCAATTTTTTGAATTTTTTTGCTATTTTTTTGGAATTTTCTCTTATCCATCGGGAAGGAACGAAACAAAACGATAGTTTTTATTTTCTCCCTTTCTCAGCGTTTTCCAACCTATTTCTCCTTGGAATGAATCCGTAATGGTATTTTTCAGTTTTTTCAATTTTTTTGCTATTTTTTTGGAATTTTCTCTTTCCCGTCGGGAAGGAACGAAACGTAGCGATAATTTTTATTTTCTCCATTTCTCAGCGTTTTCCAACCTGTTTTCCCATGGAATGAAGCCGTAATGGTATTTTTCGATTTTTTGAATTTTTATGCTATTTTTTTGGAATTTTCCCTTGCCCGTCGGGAAGGAACGAAACGGAGAGATAATTTTTATTTTCTCCATTCTCAGCGTTTTCCAACCTATTTTTCCTTGGAATGAAGTCGTAATGGGATTTTTCAATTTTTTGAATTTTTTTGCTATTTTTTTGGAATTTTCTCTTCCCGTCGGGAAGGAACGAAACGTAGCTATAATTTTTACTTTCTCCCTTTCTCAGCGTTTTCCAACCTATTTTTCCTTGGAATGAAGCCGTAACGGTATTTTTCAATTTTTTGAATTTTTTCTATTTTTTTGGAATTTTCTCTTGCCCGTCGGGAAGGAACGAAACAGAGCGATAATTTTTATTTTCTCTCTTTCTCAGCCTTTTCCAACATATTTTGGCTTGGAATGAAGTCGTAATGGTATTTTTCAATTTCTTGAATTTTTTTGCTATTTTTTTGGAATTTTCTCTTACCCTTCGGGAAGGAACGAAACAAAACGATAGTTTTTATTTTCTCACTTTCTCAGCCATTTCCAACATATTTTGGCTTGGAATGAAGCCGAAATGGTATTTTTCAATTTTTTGAATTTTTTTGCTATTTTTTTGGAATTTTCTCTTCCCCGTCGGGAATGAACGAAACGGAGTGATAATTTTTATTTTCTCTCTTTCTCAGCATTTTCCCATCTATTTTGGCTTGGGATGAATCCGTAATGGTTTCTTTCAATTTTTTCAATTTTTTTTGCTATTTTTTTGGAATTTTCTCTTGCACGTCGGGAAGGAACGAAACGTAGCGATAATTTTTATTTTCTTCCTTTCTCAGCGTTTTACAACCTATTTTTCCTTGGAATGAAGCCGTAATGGTATTTTTCGATTTTTTTAATTTTTTTGCTATTTTTTTGGAATTTTCTCTTCCCCGCCGGGAAGGAACGAAACGGAATGATAATTTTTCTTTTCTCTCTGTCTCTGCCTTTTCCATACTATTTGGGTTTGGAATGAAGCCGTAATGGTATTTTTCAATTTTTTGAATATTTTTGCTATTTTTATGAAATTTTCTCTTACCCTTCGGGAAGGAACGAAAAAAAACGATAATTTTTATTTTCTCTCTTCCTCAGCCTTTTCCAACGTATTTTGGCTTGGAATGAAGTCGTAATGGTATTTTTCAATTTCTTGAATTTTTTTGCTATTTTTTTTGGAATTTTCTCTTCCCGTCGGGAAGGAACGAAACGTAGCTATAATTTTTACTTTCTCCCTTTCTCAGCGTTTTCCAACCTATTTTTCCTTGGAATGAAGCCGTAACGGTATTTTTCAATTTTTTGAATTTTTTCTATTTTTTTGGAATTTTCTCTTGCCCGTCGGAAAGGAACGAAACAGAGCGATAATTTTTATTTTCTCTCTTTCTCAGCCTTTTCCAACATATTTGGCTTGGAATGAAGTCGTAATGGTATTTTTCAATTTCTTGAATTTTTTTGCTATTTTTTTGGAATTTTCTCTTACCCATCGGGAAGGAACGAAACAAAACGATAATTTTTATTTTCCTACTTTCTCAGCCTTTTCCAACATATTTTGGCTTGGAATGAAGCCGTAATGGTATTTTTCAATTTTTTGAATTTTTTTCCTATTTTTTTGGAATTTTCTCTTCCCCGTCGGGAATGAACGAAACGGAGTGATAATTTTTCTTTTATCTCTGTCTCTGCCTTTTCCACCCTATTTGGGTTTGGAATGAAGCCGTAATGGTATTTTTCAATTTTTTGAATATTTTTGCTATTTTTATGAAATTTTCTCTTACACTTCGGGAAGGAACGAAACAAAACGATAATTTTTATTTTCTCTCTTTCTCAGCCTTTTCCATCCTATTTGGGCTTGAAATGAAGCCGTAATGGTATTTTTCAATTTTTTGAATATTTTTGCTATTTTTATGGAATTTTCTTTTACGCTTCGGGAAGGAACGAAACGAAGTGGTAATTTTTATTTTCTCATTTTCTCAGAATTTTCCAACCTATTTTGGCTTAGAATGAAGCCATAACGGTAATTTTAAATTTTTGAATTTTTTTGCTATTTTTTTGGAATTTTCTCTTGACCGTCAGGAAGGAACGAAACGTAGCGATAATTTTTATTTTCTCTCTTTCTCTAACCTTTCCAACCTATTTTGCCATGAAATGAAGCCATAATGGTATATTTTAATTTCTTGAATATTTTTGCTATTTTTTTGGAATTTTCACTTACCCTTCGGGAAGGAACGAAACAAAACGATCGTTTTTATTTTCTCACTTTCTTAGCCTTTTTCAACATATTTTGGCTTGGAATGAAGCCGTAATGGTATTTTTCAATTTTTTGAATTTTTTTCTATTTTTTTGGAATTTTCTCTTGCCCTTCGGGAAGGAACGAAACAGAGCGATAATTTTTATTTTCTCACTTTCTCAGCCTTTTCCAACATATTTTGGCTTGGAATGAAGCCGTAATGGTATTTTTCAATTTTTTGAATTTTTTTGCTATTTTTTTTGAATTTTCTCTTACCCATCGGGAAGGAACGAAACAGAGCGATAATTTTTATTTTCTCACTTTCTCAGCCTTTTCCAACATATTTTGGCTTGGAATGAAGCCGTAATGGTATTTTTCAATTTTTTGAATTTTTTTGCTATTTTTTTGGAATTTTCTCTTATCCATCGGGAAGGAACGAAACAAAACGATAGTTTTTATTTTCTCCCTTTCTCAGCGTTTTCCAACCTATTTCTCCTTGGAATAAATCCGTAATGGTATTTTTCAGTTTTTTCAATTTTTTTGCTATTTTTTTTGGAATCTTGTCTTTCCCGTCGGGAAGGAACGAAACGTAGCGATAATTTTTATTTTCTCCATTTCTCAGCGTTTTCCAACCTGTTTTCCCATGGAATGAAGCCGTAATGGTATTTTTCGATTTTTTGAATTTTTATGCTATTTTTTTGGAATTTTCCCTTGCCCGTCGGGAAGGAACGAAACGGAGAGATAATTTTTATTTTCTCCATTCTCAGCGTTTTCCAACCTATTTTTCCTTGGAATGAAGTCGTAATGGGATTTTTCAATTTTTTGAATTTTTTTGCTATTTTTTTGGAATTTTCTCTTCCCGTCGGGAAGGAACGAAAATGTAGCTATAATTTTTACTTTTCTCCCTTTCTCAGCGTTTTCCAACCTATTTTTCCTTGGAATGAAGCCGTAACTGGTATTTTTCAATTTTTTGAATTTTTTTCTATTTTTTTTGGAATTTTCTCTTGCCCGTCGGGAATGAACGAAACAGAGCTGATAATTTTTATTTTCTCTCTTTCTCAGCCTTTTCCACATCTATTTGGCTTGGAATGAAGTCCGTAATGGTATTCTTTCAATTTTCTTGAATTTTTTTTGCTATTTTTTTTGGAATTTTCTCTTACCCATCGGGAAGGAACGAAACGTAAGCGATAATTTTTATTTGTCCTACTTTCTCAGCCGTTTTCCAACATATTTTGCTTGGAATGAAGCCGTAATGGTATTTTATCAATTTTTTGAATTTTTTTGCTATTTTTTTGGAATTTTCTCTTCCCCGACGGGAATGAACGAAACGGAGTGATAATTTTTCTTTTCTCTCTGTCTCTGCCTTTTCCACCCTATTTGGGTTTGGAATGAAGCCGTAATGGTATTTTTCAATTTTTTGAATATTTTTGCTATTTTTATGAAATTTTCTCTTACACTTCGGGAAGGAACGAAACAAAACGATAATTTTATTTTCTCTCTTTCTCAGCCTTTTCCATCCTATTTGGGCTTGAAATGAAGCCGTAATGGTATTTTTAAATTTTTTGAATATTTTTGCTATTTTTATGGAATTTTCTTTTACGCTTCGGGAAGGAACGAAACGAAGTGGTAATTTTTATTTTCTCATTTTCTCAGAATTTTCCAACCTATTTTGGCTTAGAATGAAGCCATAATGGTAATTTTAAATTTTGAATTTTTTTGCTATTTTTTTGGAATTTTCTCTTGACCGTCAGGAAGGAACGAAACGTAGCGATAATTTTTATTTTCTCTCTTTCTCTACCCTTTCCAACCTATTTTGCCATGAAATGAAGCCATAATGGTATTTTTTAATTTCTTGAATATTTTTGCTATTTTTTTGGAATTTTCACTTACCCTTCGGGAAGGAACGAAACAAAACGATCGTTTTTATTTTCTCACTTTCTTAGCCTTTTTCAACATATTTTGGCTAGGAATGAAGCCGTAATGGTATTTTTCAATTTTTTGAATTTTTTTCTATTTTTTTGGAATTTTCTCTTGCCCTTCGGGAAGGAACGAAACAGAGCGATAATTTTTATTTTCTCACTTTCTCAGCCTTTTCCAACATATTTTGGCTTGGAATGAAGCCGTAATGGTATTTTTCAATTTTTTGAATTTTTTTGCTATTTTTTGGAATTTTCTCTTACCCATCGGGAAGGAACGAAACAGAGCGATAATTTTTATTTTCTCACTTTCTCAGCCTTTTCCAACATATTTTGGCTTGGAATGAAGCCGTAATGGTATTTTTCAATTTTTTGAATTTTTTTGCTATTTTTTTGGAATTTTCTCTTATCC